>QKWP01000311.1:297327-335043 GCA_003550325.1 Gigaspora rosea
ACCTATTTGCTAATCTTCATTATCTAACATCACAAAACCTGTAAGAGAAAGAAATGCTATTTTTTATTAAAAAAAAAACATTAAACACAGAACAAAAGAAAGCAAAATAATACTTGTCATGGCTGAAGCTGGAAATGGCTGAAGCTGAAAATTAGGAACCTCGATTTAAAAATATAAACTCTACCAAAATCTACTTATACTCTTTTATTATCAAAACTAACCATAAACCCTAACCAAAAATTTTTGAAATTTTCGTATTAAAATAATTAAAATTTCCAGCTTTAGCCGCGACAATACTTATTATTAGAGATTTCTACACACGCACAATTTCCATTGTCTAATCCCAAAAACTCAAACCCTTGTTATCTAAGGAAGAAAAAGACAAAAATTATTATGATCTGTTATGAACACACTAACCCACCAACTAAATAATGCTTATCTTGAAAATAAAATTCTCAAATAGTAAAATCCAAAAAAGCTTTCTTGATCAATGCGAACATTGCGAACAACGTTGGTCACACTTATAAGTCCAATAATTTGAATGGGAATTGGACTTACATATTCCAATTGGAATCTATAAGTCCAACGTTCCAAAGTTAGCCCAATTGTCCAGCACTGATCACGAATGTTTCAAATCTAAAAAAGTAAAAAAGGTAATAAGTTAAGGTCCAAATGAAACAAATAAGAAAATAAATAATTAAAAGTATTTGTCTGGTGCATAATTTTTGGCGTTTTTACCAGAGCACCCAGAACGAATTAACCTGAAAGATCTAGATCAAGAAAAAGAAGGTACATTAGAATCGGCTGGAAGACAGTAAAAATCGCAAAATAGGACTTAATGAATGCCTAGAAATCCTACGAAAGTATTTTTGAATAACGTTGAAAGTAACTAAGATAGAGAGGTAAGAATTAACGTATGGAAAGTCTAAAGCCTTAACGCGAAAATTACTTTTGAATTACTGAACGATTATTGGTGAGTCTATTTTTAGTATTTTAAACGGAATATTTTATTTTTAGCACCTGTATTGTTGATCTGTTTACACGTGATCAAATTTTTTAAATCCGATTTTCTCAAAATTGTTTATATCCGAGTTTCGGCCCTTTCTACTGCAAAGGCCCCATATACCCTAAATATTAGCTATATTAAATATATAAATTATAACTATCAAAACTGTTATGTTCCAAATTCTAAAATGTCAAATATATTTGTGATTAACTCAAATGTCTAGAATTAATTAAAATGTCTACAATTACTCAAAATGTCTGATATTTAGTTCATGGGTGGCACAATATTAATTGACCAATGAGATTTGGGTGCAGTAAAACATTTTGTAAGGACCAATTATTCAATATTGACTGACTTGGGCTAGAATAGTCCAATTGAGATGATTTTGGTACCATTCGAAAGCTTGTATTGAGATGGTCACGATGGTGGTAGTTGAGTGAATTCTAATTACTGGGCCAATAGTTCTCACTATTGTACATTTTAGGCATTTGATGGATTTAATACTGTAATATTTCTTTTATTATATTAGGTCTTTTTTAATTATTTTTCTTTCAGTTTTTGCCTATATACTATATTTGGTTAGGAGTATAATCCAAATATGCATCAACCAAATCAGATAAGGTTGGGACATTTAGCCTATATTATAATGGTAGAAGCTAAATATAGAGTATCTTAGAGTATCTTAGAGTAGTTTAAATTTTTACTTTAATCTATTTTTCTAGCATATTGTTTACAGTAGCTAGTTGCTTTTAAGTTGGTAGTGCTAAATAGGTAACATCTATATTTTAGAGATTATTGGAAATTTTGTAAGGTTATACATTGTCAGTTTATGAATATGTTTTTTATCTTATATATTGCTTCATACCAAAAGTTTTGATCAATTTTATCTTGTGCCATTTTTTAAAATCTAATAAAATTGTTCAAACTTATTACCTTCTTTAAGCTTTATGCATCTTGTATTAGCTGTTAAGGGCATTAACACTAACTTAGTTGTATTAATTTTGTATTTGAGGCACTTTTATATATTTTAATTATTTCTTGAAAACAAATCTGATCTAAGAAAAAACCAATTCTAATTATTATATTATTTGTATATGCTGTTGCTTTGAAAATTTATTAGCTACTTGAACTTCTTGTATATTGTTACTTATTTTTCAAATAAAATGTTCAAAAGCAATTATGCATAAGAGCAAAAACAAGGGTCTTCCTGTCTTACTTCCTATTCAACTTTAAAAAATTCTGAAGTACTTCAGAGTTCTCAATATATGTGATTTAATTTGTGAGAAGGTTCTGAACTAAGTTGATAAATGCTAGTACAAAATTTATTTTTTTAATACTTTTATTAAATACATGTGATTGACTTTATCAAATGCTTTTTGTTATTAAATAAATAATATTTAGTTTTGTTTAAATACATTTGTTGGCTTCTCAATACTTCAAGAACATTTAGAACTGAGTTTATAATGGACCATTTTAAAATAAATCCTTGTTGCTCATTCTCTATAGTTGTTTAGCATATAGCATTTACTTTCTTTGCAATAATATTAAGAAATTTTTTCATATAACAATTTATTAAAGCTATAGGTCACCAGTTACCTATCTCATCTAATTTTTTTTGGAATTAATGTAATAATGATTTTGCATTATATCCCCAGAAGATTACTTTAGTTAAAACCTTGTTTCATCAGAAGAATTTTTTAGGTGCAGATCTGCGCAGATTTTTAAAACCCGACAATAATCAAAATTTTGCAAAGAAATTTTTTTAATATAATTTGTGGCTTTAAAGTTTCACTACCATAAATAGAAGCAGGGTTTGACTTATATGCCACAAAATATTGGCCAGAATTGAATACGTTCTCAAAAATTTTTATCAATGGTGTATTTTTGCCCTATATAAAATTTTTTTGTATGACGATAATATATGAAAATGATCGATGTTGTACTCTACCCTTAAGCTTAATTCAGGCCAAAATTTAGAGTGAATTTACTAGTTATATTATATTAATTTATTTACTATATTTTTATTTATATATTTATTTAAATTTATTTAGTTAATAATATATTTTTATTTTTCGGAAAATAGCAATGTGGTAGTAAGATCAGATAGCCAAGCTGCTATTGTCGCAATTAGGAAGGGAAATATTATAAAAAGAACAAGAGACTGGCTACAGATCAGTAACCAAACAATTACGTGTGCTATTAGAAAAGCAGTAGAAACTAAAAACATACACCTAATCCTAGAAAAAGTTAAGGAACACTCAGAAGAAGAGTTTAATGAGTGAGCAGATGCTTTAGCAAAACTGGCATACAGTGAAAAAGAAACAACAGAAGTAGGATCAATTGAGTGCAGAGATTTTATCTATAAATTGGAATAGAAAAAGAATAAGGTTGAAGTTCCAATTAGAAGCTTTATTAAAAAATATATAAATACCTACTTCAGAGTTAGCTGTTCAATATATTGGTACCAGAAGAAGGATGCAGAGAGTTTAGAGATTAGATGAATAAACTGGAGAGTATATAAAAAGCCTACTAAGAACTCACCAAAAGGCTCAAAGAAGAAGCCTGAAAGAAAATAACACCTGGAGCTTTAGAATCAGAGCCTTCAATCGTCTATTACCTACTATGTGCCAGAGAGCTAAGCATAGCCGGACCTTTACCCTACAACAGTATGTAGAAAATGCAATATGAATGAGGAAACCTTTGATCATCTAACATCTTGTCCAATAGACCAGAATGTATGGGAAGAGGAAGAAATGTTGATAGTTAAGAGTATATGGAAAAACTTAAATGATAAAAAGAAGGCAGTAATCTCTGAAAGGAAGTTAAAAGAGATACTCTTGGAAATTAATAGAAAAGATCCAAATACACGAAGGGCTGAATTGGTGAAAGGCTAGTTAGATCAAGATTTGGACCGAAAGCTAATAAAAGAGGGGCTCTTAGGGCAGAAAAGTTTGTGAGTCTTAACAACCTTTTTGAATAAATGGCTCATATGCTTTCAGAAAAAGATTTGGATAGAAAGGTGTTCAGTTACAAACAGCCAGGAAAAAATGCTAAGTATCACAACTCAGTCCAAATGAAAAGTCCTAGAAAGACAAAGGAGGAACAGAAAGGTTAGCAGAAGCCCCAAAAGAGAGTAGAACCCCATATTTCAAGAATGGGGAGTCGAGGTAAAATTAAAAAACCCAAATTGGAGGACAATTTAGACATATATTTTAAAAAGGTAACAGAAATAGAGATGAGAAAGTGGATAGAAAAGGAAAATTTCTCAGATTGGAATCAAAATAAATGGTAGTCTTGATGGGTGGCAATCCCTACTCAATGAAGTAACCGATCTAATATTCCTTACCTAAGGGTTAGGCGGTTGACAGAGAAAAATTTGCTATAGCAGGTCACATTTAGGTGTCTCAAACGACAACTGGGTGGGTCGCACTTTAATAAGTAGTCAACCTAGAGTAGACAATATATAATATATTGTAAATACAGAATATGAATAAATAAAGTTGCGGCAGGACTGCCAAAGTTAAAAAAATATATATATATATTTTTATTTTATACAGTCGCCTCTCTCTAATCTGAACTTCTCTAAACTGAACACTATTAAACTCTCTCTAAACTGAACAAAATCTCCTAGAACATTTGTAAATTTTATTATAAAGTTCGGATAAGCTATATATAACTTTTTGAAAACTGAACTTTTTCAAATTTTTACATAGTAAAAAAAAGCAGTCCCAGCAGTTTAGATTAGAAAGAGTTAACTGTATTTATATATAATATCACTTATGTATTAATTAAAAATTTTATTTATATATAATTTTTTTTATTATAATTAAAAATTTTATTTATTTATATATAATTTTTTTTTATTATAATCAAAAATTTTATTTATTTATTTATTTATAACAAATAAATTTATTTTTTGTATCGCATGTTGCATAATGAATACTGTTATGCAAAAAATGTTTCTAACTAACACTAATCCTATAATGATAACAAATTTCTTTCTTTTCAACTCCAGCTCTATATTTGTAAACCTAGAGTGCTCTCCATCTCCGCGACTTTTTGATAATAAATAAATGCCTTATATATATCCCTTTCGACTCCAATTCCTTTGTAATACAACCTCCAATGCAAATAATAATAGCAATATTGAAAACAATACAACAACAGATAAAAAATGACGGCACAAGTGTGAAATAGGAAAATAGGCTCAACAGTTATACACCAGTAAAACGAATTCACTATTAAACGATATCACTAACACGATAGGTTGGTTTGTAAAAGAAAAAAAATACAATAACAAAAAAAAAGGTTATACTTATCAATAGAACAAACCCTTTACCAGATAAATGGCACGAGTATTCCTTTTAACTCCAATTCTATTGTAATAACAACCTTAACACAACACCAGAAGTGTGAAATGGGTCCCAACAGTTATACCAACAAAAACTCAAATACGGAACTACTAAGTATAAATGGCAACTCTATAATAATGCAGCATCAACAACAAATACACGATATCATACCAGCAAAATAAATTCAACACTAACAAATAATAGATTAGTTAATAAAAGAAAAAAAATAAATAAAACAACAAAAAAAAATTCTACTTATCAATTGAATGACCCCCAAGTACGATTTTACTAGAAAAACGATGCGACACCAGAGACATAGCACCCATAGTACTAGAAGTTGTAAAACAGGACCCAGTATTGTTTTTTAGCAAGGTATAAAGTCTCAATGAGAAATTAAAAAATATTGTACGAAAAATTTCTGGACAAAGCGAGTCACCAGTTTGAGAATGTATATTGGTGCCTGCAACTAATATTTGGATACCATAAAGCTAATTTACCAAATATGAAAAAAAACTAGTTAGTACTGTAGTGTTGTAATAAAAAAAAGTGAAAAGTAATAAAAAAATTTTTACTTATCTTTTATATTTTTAAATCCATGTAACCAGTTTATATTTAAATAAATAAATAAATAAAAAATAGTGTAAGCGAAAATTTTTAGTGAAAATAAATAAATAAAAAAAAATAGGGTAGTGAAAATTTTTAATAAATAAATAAATAAAAGTATTGCGAAAAAAAAACTTTAATAAAAATAAATAAAATTTCGAAATAAAAAGTAAAAATTTTGAAATAAAAAAAAAAGTTCGAAATAAAAAAAAAGATCGAAATGATCAAGATAATCTGAGTAGATTTATCTATCTAATCTTTGCTGATATGCAAAGATCAATGATTTTTGATTAATTGCGCAGATTTATAAATAAAAATCTATGAAGAGCTTCAAATTAAAATTTTTTATAAATTTTTGCAGTTTTTTTTTAAAATTCTGCAATTATTTAATGATTTTGGAGATTATTGCAGATTATTAGCATATTTACTTTCCTAATGTAAAGAGGTATTTAAGAACTAATGGAATTATTTTTTTCATCTTCTAATAAAATTCATATAATAGTCTATCTATGCTAGGCATTTTATTGTTAAGAAGAGATTTTATAACATTATTGATCTCTTTCTCTGTTATTTCTTTAAGTAGGTCCAAGTTTTGTTTTCTGTAACAGATTGTAAATTTGTAGCAAGATTAATTATAGCTTTTGTATTTATGTCTTCTAACTTATATAGTTGTTTATAAGTCTCTTTTGTCTTCTAACTTATATAGTTGCTTATAAGTCTCTTTTGTATAACTTATAATATCTGTAGGGGCTATACAAGCAAGAAATCAGTGCCAGTTTTGTGATATGGCAAAATTCTTTAAAGTTTGGGTTATATTAGGATTAGATTGGATCATATATCAATAGAGATTTATATAGTAAAGCTGCTTAACAAAACTTTTTGTTAGTGCACTAAATATGCAAAATTTCAAAAAATAAATAATTTTTAACAAAACAAACATTTTTTTTAAATTTTCTATTGTATTATATTACACCTAATCTTTGAAATCTGATCTTTGAAATCTGATTTGTAGATTAGAAGATCTACATTACAATGATGATATAACTTGGTACAGATTTTTTGCTTGCATGGGCTACAATTATTTCATAGTTTAGGATATGAACTCTGTAAGTAAAACTAGTATTATATTGAGTCTTATATCTGAGAAAGAAGTACTAGTTGAGTGTTTACCATTTTCTATCCAGCAGGCATTGGTCAAATCTGCAATTTTTCTAAAAGTATAGTAAGTTCTTCTTGAAGGTCTGTATAAAGCTTTTCTATGATTGTATTTAGCTCTTTCTTTGTTGAGTATAGTATCACTTCTTTTTGCATTTCTGATACCTTTCTTTGTATTTGGTATATTTTTCTCTCTGGATTTGGTGCAAGTTAGTATTGATAGATTATTGTCTAAATTCTATTTTTTTAACATTCAAATAGTCTATTAATATATGCTTCATTAGCTCTTTTTCTATATTCATTCTAATTCTTTTATTTTAGGCATTTAATATTAAATTTCTAGTATGCAGAATGTTGTACATCAGTTTGAGGCTTAAAGTGCATTTGATCAACAAGTGGTCTGAGCTTCCAAAAAGGGTTTGCACATAATAACAAAATTGAAAATGATCACTATCAATATATAATCAAGTCCACTTGCTATAGTTTGCCCATTTTTAGTTTTTTGTGTATTGGTTATAAAATGTTGGTTATTTACGTACTTTTCTATAATTTGTAATAATTATTTATCAAGAGATCATAATATGGTTATGTCTTGACTAATTCTATTTTTACGTGGGCTAATATTTACATTAAAATTACCTGCAATTATATTTATTATATTATCATCTATTTTTGGAGACCATTAATCAAAAAAATAAAAAAATAAAACATTTTAACAATTGTGGAGATGCATATATATATTTGTTATTTTACAGGTATAGTACTTAATTTTAGCTATTCTAGTTGTTACACACTTTTTATAACTTTCTTTATACTACTTAATTCAACATTCTAATTTTTGCTATTTTTAATGTCCAAAAAGAGTCATATGCCATTGTTGTTTAATGAAATTTTGTGTTTATTTGTTACTTAAATTTGTCTCTTGGATCAGTATTAGGTCTAGATTGTACAATTTCAACAATATGAGTGTCTTTGTGCATTTGTTTCTGTTATTAAGTCCTTTTATATTGAGTGTAGTTATAGTAAATTTATTTTTGTTCATATTAGGAATAAGTTGTTGAATTTATCAGTTTTTAATGAGGTGAGGGTCTCTATTATTCTGACCTTTTTTGTATAAATTGCTTCTACTTTGATGTGAGTTTATTGTTGAGGGAAATTTTGAGGTTTTTTTTATGGGCAACTAGAGTAAACCCTTTCTTTTTCTGTCAGCGTGTCCCTTTCTATATGATCCTTATGTGGTGATCAGTATTGTTCTGTATTCTTGTCTGATTATTTGAGGCTTTGAAGTACTAGATCCATATAGCCATTTTGAGCTTCATAAGATTTCATTGTTTATGTGGCATGCTCTACATCTTCTATCTCATCTGTTTCTTTTGCTTCTAATGCCTTATTGTTATCTGTTTCTTTGAGAATTTGGTCTTGGTCATTTTTAGTATCATTAAACTCTTTGTTGCTGTTGTCATGCGAGATCTGTAATGTGTTATTCGAATCGTTATTGTTTTTGATTCTACTTAGTCTATCTTTAAGTTCTCTGTAATGTTTTCTAATTCTACTGATTCCTTAAACTGGCTACAATCCTTTTTGATATGACCTTCTTGGACACAATAGAAGCATACATTTGGGGCATCCTTCCAGTCAATCGTACTTCCTGGTCTAAGATGTGTAAATAACAAGGGAGTCTTTCTGTGATTGAAGAATCATTTGTTGTATCATACACTACAATCCATTGATTCGTTAAGATTAGGTTCCTTCATAAAGGAGGGGCTTAATTGATACTATGGTCCCAAATCTTCTATTACAATTTTAATATATTTTGAGATAGAATCTTTTTCTCCTAGAGGCACATTACTTAGTTTGACTGAGAGAACTGTTCTTCTTAGGTTAGTAAGGATGTATCTTAACAAGTTTGTTTGAAAATGGAAATCCCTTACCTTGCATATTCTTGTAAGCTGCTCTCATCTTGAAAATTAATTCTAAGTCTGTTCTTTGCCTCTAAAGAAGTGAGGTTTTGCGGCAACATTTTTATTTCCTAGTTGTTCATATAAAGTAGCTATAATTTCATTTAGAGGAATGTTAATCAATATTCTGATGTTTAGGATTAATGCGTTATCATTTTTGGTTTTTATTCCATTTTTGGGTGCCACTGCTGTGTATGTGGCCATTCCTTTCCACATTTTTATAAACAAACTTGACCATTGTTTGACTGGTGCTTGTTCATTTGTGACTCTATTTGTTCTCTCCTCTTCTAGCCGCATAGTTTCCAGGCGGTTGCTTCTGAGTCACCTGATTAATCATCGATCCATCTATGTATCCGGATTCGTTCTGGAACTTTCCTCCCGTTAACCATTGAATTTTCCGATTTTTCACTTAGATAGAAAGTTGCATTTTTTTGAGTTGGAGAATTTCCTTTCTCAAATAAAACATCTGCCCAGTTTGTGTTTAATTCTACTACGTTCAAAAGAGCTCCTCTATCATGTTTTACCAGTTTTTCTGCGCTTGCTTGACTGTCTATAAGGTTCGAATTTTTATTTTCTTTGTTGCTACTTTGGATCTAATGTCATCGGTTTTGACACGTTTCTTTCCATTCTTATACATTTCTGAACTTGACACCTTTCATTTCTTCGGCACAAGGGCAATATCTCTAGTTGTTGCTACTTTATTAAGAGTTGGTTCTTCTTTTTGCAATTCCCTACATGTCTTCCGTCACCCGGCACTGTTGTGCAGCAGAGTGAGCGACAATCCTCCGAGTGTGATATATTTAGAATCGATTAGTGTCCTTTATCAGATATCATGGCAAAAAACATGCCTACAAAGTGGAGCAAATATCTCCCGTATATAAAATAAATATTCAATAGTAAACAGATATGCATTTATGCCATAAACGTCCGATCAAACATTTATGCGATTACTTCAATTTCTGCGATTTCTTTCATATCAGTCCAATATGGCATTAACAGCTGATATTATTGATATGCAGATCCGATATTTTGGGCGCAGCTATCTCGTGACCTACGAATTCGACGGGGGACAGATCAATAGGGGTACCACCGGAAAAATCTATTCTCATCCGTACGTACGTACAATGTATCTCCTATATTTGTACCGGATACAAAATAATTTTGAATACTGTAGTTGGCTTCCAAAACTATTGCAAGATGCAACTTACCAATTGCTTTCATTAGCCAGAATCACTATAAATCAATGAATAAATGTTATATAAGTCATTTTATTATAAATTTTATAATAATGCATATCATTTTTAATATAACTGTGACTTATATAGAAGTTCAAAGTGAGTGCAACCAACTCGCCAATATATAAGGTCTGACTGTAGTAAATATTCATGAATTTTAATCGCTTATTTTGAATATTTAAATTAAAAAAAGCTTTCTTTTAAATTTACATAAGATAAAATTAATTATGTAAAAATTAATGAACTTGAATCCTTATTTAAAATACTTTAATTAATAGATCTTTTTATACTTAACATTTAATTTAAAATTTAAATATATAGTATTTACTAATTAATTTTATTGTATTCGAATCAAATTAGGTGTTAACGATAAGTATAAAGAGCTATTTAGGAATTAAAATAAGTGAATCAAATCCATGAAGATTTACAATTTAATTTCATTTTACTACAGATTTAGAAGATAAATATAGAGCGCATTTTTTACCCAAGTATCTAAACTAAGCAATTTAAATTCATGAATATTTACTGATCAATTTATTTTTTTTTGGGTTAAATTAGGCACTAAGTATAAAGAATCAAATAATGTCGGGATTCTGGTACTGCATACTGTACCCAGGGTATTATTCAAGAACTTCATTTTTAAAATTGAATAGTACCGGATACTATTCATGAATCCAGCAATCTCATGGGCGAAGAAAAGGGTACTTTATGTAGTATGGTACTATTTTTGTGGATAATCTATTTTTAAATTATCCTTCTTTCGCGGACGGATCATCAATTAAATCAAAAAAATTTTTATTACAAGCAATAAATTCAATTCAGTGTTACATCTAGACATTTTTTAAATCTAATTTCAAATTCAGTGCGTAATGCGTTAATTGCATAGGATATGGGATTGTTTGGTATCTTCTTCTAATTATGTCATCAAACCAAAAAAGAATCCTATAGTTGAACCAACAATAGATTTTTTTAGACTTTCATCATTGCCATTATGTTTAGTTGGATCTTCGCCCTATATTAAAAATTTGTAAGAAATATAAAAAATATGTGTATGAATGTTAAATTAAAAAATATTCTCACCGAATAATCCATTAATACCTCACGATGAGATAGGCGAAAATTATAATAACGAAAATCGCTAATTTTTTTCAAAAAAAATATACAGAATTTAAATTTTAGATCGATAATTTGGTTGATTAAATTCCACATTTACCTAATTTGTCCAGTAAATCCTTTCCAGTCAAGATGCTTTCCAATATATAACGGACCATCATTAAATATGAACGATTCCACCTGAATCTTTGTCATACTGAAAGATCCAACCCATTCACCATCAATATAAAAATTCATTCGTTTGTCGGGGTTTGAAAGTGTGTATGCTATATGGTACCATCGGTTAAGTAGGAATTCATAATCATTCATATTAATTCCAGCGTCAAAATTTCCGGTAATCGAGAACCGTGGACACGGAACTTTGTTCGGATTTAACCAGAGTGCAGGTGTACGACTGTTTTCTGCTTTACCTAAAATATAAAAATTTTATTATAACTAACTGAATAATTTTTTAATAAATAATTAATAGTCACATGTAAAATACCTTTATAAAAAACAGTGTACCATTCAGTACCATGGCTTTCAAGATATATTTTTAAAGTTATTGATAACTCATTTTTTACAACTGGTAACTCAGCATGGCTAATAATTCGATTATGTTCAGGTGTGAATATAGTTGGTTCAGTTATTAATTCACGACATTTTCTTTGTTCCTGTTTCTGATAAAAAAACTGAAATTGAATTACTGAGGATTATTATAACTAAATCATAGAAATAATAGTAAGTCATTACCATATTATTATTAATTCTCATCATTTTTTTGAAAAGAAACTGTATGAACCTAGTTCTCAATAATTATTTTTTGCAATCCGAAAAAATGTGCCAATTACATACGTACGTACGTAAGGAAGTAGGAAATTTAGAAATTTCAATCATTTTTATATAGAAAATAATAATGAGAAAATAAGCTATATTTATCATTCTCACATGGTTTCTTTGTTTTTTAGTATATGCCGTGATCCAAATTGTAATCATTCTGATTTAGTAAGGATATCAAATGTAGATCTTAGGCGTAGAATTAGGTTTGAATAAAAACTTTTTTAGTTAGTCCTTTTATAGCTGTAATTTTATGCAATGCATAGTCATATATTAATAAAATTTTAAGTAAATTTCCAAAAAATTTAATTTATCGTCGTTTTCGATTCAGTTATATTAATTAATTTTATAAATTAGGGTAGCTGCGCGCGCTAAAACCAGGAATGCTGCATATCACAGAGTTAGACAGTTACGGATGTAACTGTTATTTTGCTCAACAGTTTATCAATTTATAAACGTCTCGCTTGGAACAAGACACACACTGAAACAGCTTTCAGGCGTAAGTATCGTTATTATACGCTTCTCTTCTCTTTATTTGTTACCAGTCAAAAGGCTCTTTCTATTTATATTAATTCTGCGATTACATATATTGTGAAACACTTAAACTTCTCTATACACATGTATTTTACTTTTTTCATTTTAATAAAATCTAATACTACAATTTTTCATCTTTTGGCGCTCTCTCCAATTACCAACCGGTTGATCTTTTCGTCATTCGTCATTCGTTACCATCCTGTAGATCAGATCGTCAACTATCGTATTTTAGTATATATTTGTTCATGTGATTAGTTCGAAAGGAACGATCGTCCTTTTTTTTTGATCGGTTCGATCAACATTAATAATTGTTAGTTAGGATCGTCGAAAACTTGGAAGATCGTCGATAGAAGCAATAATTAAACGGATAAGAAGGTGATCCCGTATATCGCTTATTGTCGTGTACAGCCTTACGTTCTTGAGAATTTTCTTTAGAGAATAGCTAGAATATGTGAAAAAACTAAAAAATAATTAAAAATGCCACAATAACTAAATCCCAACAAGGAGTGTATCCTTCATGCTCTTGAATTATCTACAAATCTCTTCAAAAAATAAAATTATTTCTACACTTTTTGTTTCTTTCCTGAAAAAATATAAAAAGGTTATGTCTTGTTCTTTGAGTTTTGTATCGTTAATAAGTCCATTTAATCTATACTATCTATACTACAATTTTACCGTCAACTCATCAACCCATTGATCCTTTCTTTATTTGTCATTTTTCTATCGATTCCTTTGTGGATCATTTCTTTATTTGACAACATCCTGATAATTTTGTCATTCGTCAACCCGTAAATTCAGCACTGCCACATTTTTCTTGCATTTAACTACGTATAATCTTCATTTCTAGCATTGATCATTTTCAACACAGATTTAACTAACCATAACTGTGTTATGAAGATAGTGAGTAAAATCGTAGTAATTCCAAAAGAAATTAATACAACCTTAGCTAATACTGCATACTGTCAAAATAGCGAGTAAGTTATGTAACAGAGTTTTATAGCACTGTACATCATGATAGAAATTACGATAGTCTCTGATGCAAACTACATGTCATCAGAATAGCAAGTTCTGTAGTGGCAGACTGTTTTACAGCAACTCATGATAAAAATCACAATAATTCCAATACGAACCATCTAAATGTTAACCAATACTGTGTAAATCATCAGAATCGTGAGTTAGCTCTGTAACAATTTTTTTATAGTAAAATCATAACAATTTTGATACAAACTAACTAACCTCATACTATGTGTCACCAGAAGCCTGTAGCAGAATTTTTTTTACAGTAACTTATAATAAAAGTAATGATAATTCTTTTGCCAACCTTAACATATTGTATGTTACCAGAAAAGAGAGTAAATTCTGTAACAATATTTTTATAGTAACTAATGAAAGAAATCACAATAATTCCAATGCAAACTTAATCATATACCATATGTCACTAAAATAGTAAGTAAGTTCTATACCAGAATTTTTTACAGCAGCTCATGAAGTAAATCATGATGATTCCAATACAACTAATACAACCTTAACTATATACAGTGTGTTATCAAAATGGTGAGTAAGTTCTGTAACAATAGAAATCATGATAATTTTAATGCAAACTAACTCAACTACATACTTTACATTATTGGAATAACAAGTTCTATAACAGAATTTACAATAATTCATACTAGAAATCTTGATAATTCTAATACAATCATCTTAGCATTAGCTACTTATTGTGTGTCACTGGAATAGTGAGTAAAAAAAAGCATAATAATTCTAATGCAAGCTAACTCAACCACATATTGTATTAATGGAATAGTAAGTATGTTCTATAACAGAACATTTTATGTAACTAACTAAACCTTAATTACATACTATGTGTCACTAGAATAGTCTTGAATAGTGAGTAAGTTCAGTAACAATTTTTACAGTAAATTATAATAGAAATTATGATAATTCTAATGCAAACTAAACATAATTATATGTAGATAGATAAAATTGGTAAGTTTAACTCTTCGTCATTATTAAACGTATGTAAAAATAAGTTTTCTCACAATGGTCACGTTTTTTGAAGTAGACCAAATAATAATATTTATATGTAAGCTAAAGCTAATAAGTTTACAGTAAATTAAATTTAAAAAAACTGATCGACTGACAGATTCCATGCAATGTAAAAATGAAAAATCAATTTGCATTGCAAAAGTGAACTCTATACTTGTCCTAATAATTTGTTATTTATAAAATTATAAATTAATTACAATAATTACAGTTTTAATTAGGAATCGTCATAAGTGATTAAAAATTTTCCACAATTTGATCACATTTTTGGATGCGGCCAATAAAAACAACTCCAATTAAATAATAATTATATGTAGATAGATAAAATTGGTAAGTTTAACTCTGTCGTCATTATTAATCGTATGTAAAAATAAGTTTTCCCACACAATGGTCACGTTTTCTGAAGTTGACCAAATAATAATATTTAAACATAAGCTTAGCCCGTCATCACTATTAAACACAACAAATCGTATGAAAAAAGTTTTCCCACACATTATAGTCAAATTTTGTTTTAGGCGAACAGATTACAACAAAATGACATAAGTGCACGTGTCATAGCTATCCAATCAAATTACGAATAAAAGACCAATCAGCATGCAGGATTGAAATCTGATTTCTTTATTGTAGTCTTTAATAATAATGTTCTATATATATTGGATAATATATTTATTAATTGCTTAAAAATTATTATTAACAATTTGTAACAATTAAAATTAGAAATTACTTTTGCTAGTTAATACTGTATTTATTGAATACCCGATATATATCAAATTAAAAAAAAATTTAAATAGTAAAATTATTTTTATATTTTAAAGAATATATTTTTTTGAATATATAGGATATTTGTATTGTAAACAATGATTTAAAATTTATTTTTATTACATATACATATCGGGTACCCAATATATGTAAAATTAGCCAAACTATACGATATTATATGATAGCTTACCGATATGCAGCATTTTATCTTTTTTTAATCATAGTTATATAGTACCTGATAGATACTCAATATATTGGTTTTTGACCTGTGTTAACTTACTAGGTACTTAATATAATAATTGTATTGTTGCATTATCTGTCACTAGTGCTCCTATGTTCGGTTCGGGTTCGGTTCGGTTCGGATCCGATCTGGGATCAAACCGAACTCGAACTCTAAATTTTGCTAGTTTCAAACTTCGAACCAGACTCAAACTCAGTTAAGAGTTCGGTTCGGTTCGGTCCGAAGTTTGTCAAACTAGTTTGAAGTTCGAATATTTATACTAGTATTCGGATTAGTGTTACGAATCAGGCAAAAAATCATAATCGATTAGTTAGTTGAAAATTTTTAATCAACTAATCGATTAATCGATTAATCAATTAATCGATTAATCGATTAATCAGATCTACATCGTCTGCATCGTACAGTAACCAAAAGAAACCACCAGTTACACGGTTTTTTTTTTATATCATATTTATTGATTTTTTTTTTTAATTTTGTAGTATCACCTTTCACTGTCACGTTTTCAAGTCTCTTTAGGTTCGTTGATACTGTTTTATGTTTGCTGATACTCTTTTTTTTGTTTAATGGCTTTTTTCACCATTTCAGTTCGTCGTCTTCTACTGATGTTTTTTTTTTTGTTTGTTTGCTGACGCCTTTTTTTGTCTTTCAGTTCGTCGCTTCTTTTCGTCGTTTGCTAGTGTGTTGTTTGCTAGTTCCTTTGTGCTTCATTTCGTTTGTTTGCTGATACCTTTCTTCATCTTATTCAGATGTTTTAGGTTCATCGTTTACTGGTGCTTAAATCGTAGTACTGTGATTTAGAGATAGAGTTAGTGTTAGTTGATACGCGGATTTAAAGATTAGGCTAGGGTTGGTAGTATAGTTAACCACGAGTTAGTAGTATAGATAAGGGTTGGTGTTAGCAATAAGGTTAATGTTTAAGGGTTAGGGTTAGTGGTATAGATTAAATTTAGCAGTATAGTTAGCGTTAGGGTTAGCGATAAAGTTAATAATATAGTTAAGTTCTGAAACATTTAATATATAATAGCATTCTTTAAAACGAACTTATTGTATAGATAAATAAAATAAATTGAAACATAACTTATAAATAAAAAAAGTTAATAAATAAATAAATAAATTAAAATAAAAAACGCGAAATTAAAATAAAAAACGCGAAATTATAATAAAAAACGCGAAATTAAAATAAAAAACGCGAAATTATATAGTACATAATACCTACTACCCTCACGATGCTTCGTGAAAGGATAATATATACTACTCATTGCATAATGATAAAGATATAATTAATTGCAACAGGAAATTACTACGAGCTCAATAAAAAAAAATATTTCAAAAAGAACTAAAAATACAAAAAAAAAATCTACTCTAAAAACTAACTATTGCGCTATGTCCCAATTCTAAACGCACTACGTCCCAATTCTAAATACTGTATTGCCAAATCTAACTATCGATCTATAGATCAATAGTTAGATTTGGCAATACAGTATTTAGAATTGGGACGTAATATGATATTTAGAATTGGGACGTAGTGCAATAGTAGTTTTAAGATGTAGCGTGAAATTTTTTGAGTAAGTTTTTTTTTTGTATTTTTAGTTTTTTTGTAATATTTTTTTTATTGAGCCCGGAGTAATTTCCTGTTGCAATTAATTATGTCTTTATCATTATGTGACGAGTAGTATATATTATCCTTTCACGAAGCATCGTGAGGGTAGTAGGTATTATATACTATATAATTTCGCGTTTTTTAATTTTTTTTTATTTATATGTTTCAATTTTTTATACAATAAGTTCGTTGTATAAGAATTCTTTATACATTAAATGTTTCAGAACTTAACTATATTATTAATTTTGTCGCTAACTCTAACTCTTTGCTAACTATGCTGCTAAATTTAACCTTATTACTAACGATATCACTAATCCTAACCCTTAAACACTAACCTTATTGCTAACACTAACCCTTACCTATACTCTAACTCACCTTACTCGTCATTAACTATACTACTAACCCTAGCCTGATCTTTATTTTAATTCCTAATCTTTAAATCCGCGTATCAACTAACACTAACTCTATCTCTAAATTACAGTACTACAATTCAAGCACCAATAAACGACGAACCTAAAATACTGCAAAAGACGAAGAAAGGCATCAGCATACAAACGAAAAAAGCACAAAAGAACTGGCAAACAACGAACAGAAATGCATTAGCAAACGACGAAAAGAAGCGATGAACCGAAAAACAAAAAAAGGCGTCAGCAAACGAACAAAAAGAAGAAACACTAGTAGAAGACGACGAACTGAAAATGACGAAAAAAGCCATTAAACAAAGAAAAGAAGATCAACAAACATGAAACATCGAAAAGAGACTTGAAAACGCGACGATGAAAAGTGATACTACAAAATTAAGTAAAAAAAAAATCATATTGCCAACTCGATCAACTAATCGATTAATCGATTTTCGATTCATATCACTAATTCGGATTTCAAACTAGTTTGACAAACTTCGGACCGAACCCGGACCGAACTCGAACTTGACTAAAAAGTTTGAAACAAAAAGTTTGAGTTCGGTTCGAAAATCGAACCAGATTCAAACTTGACAAAAGTCCGGTTCGGTCCGATCCGATAGGAGCCCTATCTGTCACTTTATTGAAACCATTACTTATGTTACAATTAATGTCGCAGCTGTAACTGACTATGTATAAATTTTTGTTTCTCATGTGCACTTTCTCGCACACAAGAGTTGTGACCAACCTACTATGTACTTACAGTCACATCCTTCTCAAATTTGCAGATATGTGCATATTTTTTTATATATATTCCTTATATGGGTAATAATGATCTCCAAATTAAATTATAATTAGTAAATTATATTGTTGTTACATAATTAATCAATTAACAATGAAATACTTAATTTTCTCAATCCTGTATTTCATGCATGATACAATCAATTTTTTTATACCCTGACCAAACTCGTATAAGTAATGATCTGTAACTTGATTCCAGTTAATTGATAAACTGTGAACTCGATCCATAGTACACGTAATAAGGCTCTGACTTTTCATTGTACTACACATCTCACGCCAATTTTTTGGCATAGAACCAATTTTGACTATGACAAGAGCTAGATCCCTCTTGACTACGTCCTTGTAGTTAACACTTCTCCAATCAGTTCAACACTCAATAGTCTATAACACTCTTATAGGCATCCTTCCATTATCAATATTTACAACTAGCTTTTCAACACTCATCTATCTTATCTGAGCTAGATCTTCAATTTTGTAAGTTGTATAGAATTTTAAACATTACTTCATGTGCTATTATATATGACCATATATAGTTATATATGTGTCCTACATATCATTCACTATCTGACTAGGTTGCTAAATTCTGCACCAATTTTCGCAATATTTTTTAATGTATTAAAGGAATCCACTTAATCACATCTATATAGTTCATGGCTTTGAGTTAGAATTCTTTATACAGTCATCGATATTATTATTTCTGCTTGTCCATTCTTATATTGTTTTCTAAGGATTACATATTTTGATACCAGGTATAAGATGTGCTACATTAGTCGCGATCTGTATATCACTTTTATCAGAATCACTCAGGTCACTGATTTTGATAATATGCTGATAGATTATTATTTGGCCTTCATGATTCTTTGCCTTTCCCTATGTGGCATTCCATAACAAATAGTTTCCTTTCTTATATTATACAAGCAAAGACTATCACACCAAAAATCCTTTACCCACTTGGTATGTTCAAAGAAAGGTGAATGGTATCTATTACTTTTACTCTCATCACCCTACAATCGTTGATTTCTTGCTTTACCAATCAGCAGACTTTATTTTTAACCCAAATGCTGACCCTTCACTATGCCTGCTAAAAGATCAAGATCGTTGATATAAGCATTATCTAGATCTTCTTGCAAAATGTTCTTGGTGTGTAAATCACCATGAATGAGTTCTCAAGATTCTGATGTAATGATCCATCATTTGTGTATCATTTCGATAATACAACTATTATTTCTTGATACACTAACATGTTGCAGGACCAAAGGATAATTCCTTAATTCTTGAATCAACTCTTGCTCATTTTCATTTGAACTATGGAACTCCTTAAGTGTAACTTCCTTCCATTTATTACTAATTTTTGGTTGAACCATATTGCACTATCTACATCTACAAATCCTCATTTCATTATCATTTCATTCATTTTTTTTTTTGTTTTAAATATTCATAATTGATTCAGAGCGTAGTGGAGGATCCAACTCGCCTTTTCTACCCTTCATTTCCTATTCTTTTGGTTTGTCAAGTTTTTATATCATTTCAAACTAGTGTTAGAAACCCAATATTGATCATATTGGCAGATCTCATCTTTTACCAAAATGCCAATTTTCATTCAACCAATAAGCCACCTTTTCAACAATTATACAGCAGTTGGTTGTTTATTATGATCATTATCCATGCAATACTAGCTGATTCAGTATAAAATTTTGGAGTATGGGCACATTCAGGCCTAAGTCTGTCAATGATCTAAATTGAAGATTAGTATCAACTGAAAATTTCTTCCCACTGATATTTTAATTGTAATGATACCCAGACTTGAAAATATTGAAAGGCCAAGATCGGTGATGTAAGCACCATTTAGTTCACTATGAATGAGTTCTTGAAAACAATTCGATTCGAGATCCAAAGCCATATACAGTGTAATACATTCAATTTATCCTCCAACTCATATTTTATACTTGCTCAAGATTCTGATGTAATGATCCATCGTTGTGTATCACATTATGATAATACAATTATTATTTTTATTTGTCCATCCTTGTATAGTTCTTCCGAGAAACACATGTTTAAAACTGAGCGCAAAACATAATATATTGGTTGTAAGTTGAACATTTTTCACTCAACTAATTCTTCCAAAGCCGAATTCATCAACTATAAGCATATACTTATTTCCATTGTATATTGATCAACACATATACTTCTTTGATTCCACACTCTTGAATTGATTAATTCTACAGTAGTAATAATTTTTTTTTGTCAAGAACTTTTTTGCACATTTTCACTTGAGTTATGAATTGCTTTAAGTGCTATATCTTTCTATCTATTATCTTAGCTTGGACTGGAGTATCGTACAGGTTATATAGAAATTCTGCTGATCTTATCCATCTAGCAAAAAACTCAGTATTAATCAATTTAACAAATATGATTGGTCAATTTCTATATCAATATTCTATCGGGTCCCAGCAAAAATTTTAATGTACAGTACTATATATTGCATATACTAGTCATGACCTGACCGAACCCATTGCCAGGGACACAGAAAAATACCGGTTTGATTTGTAAAAATTCATTTCGATATAGTAAAAAAATCCTTTTTATAGCGATATAAAATTTTACTCCTATTTTATCTATATAGGCAATTCTCCGCAAGTGCTCCTTTTTTCTTCACAATAAAATATATTGCATTTAGAGTAATTATTATCATAAGTTGTAATTAGATCTCTCTATAAGTGCACATTTTCTATATGGAGAGCTCACTCTCTATAACTCTGTGACCTCCTGGCTAGCTCACCCATATTTCATATTTCTTGATATCTTCTGAACTTTCCTGAACCTTTTCGATGTTCCTAATTATATTACCTGGCCCAAATTAAACATACACTGCTCTTAATTTTGCACAAAATTTGTTGTTGTCAAAAATTCTATTTTATATCAATTTGTACTAAAAATTCTGTTTTATTCATATCTATATAAATATGAATTTTTTTGTGTCCCTGCGTATCGCTAATCAAGATCCAAACTTGATTTTGATTTCAATTAGCAAGTGTGTGATCTAGTGCTCCTACAGACTGGACTCGAACCAGACTTTAGTCAAGTCTGAGTCTGGTCTGATTTTCGGACCGGACTCAGACTTTTATATTCAGACTTTATAGTCAAGTCTGAGTCTGGTCTGGGACTGGTCCAAAGTCTGCAGACTGGTCTGAGTCTGAATATATTTATATGTATTTTTTGGTGCTGAACAAGTTTACTTAGTGCATTTTGTTAGAATAAATTAGTAAATTTTATGAATCATAAGATTTTATTGAATTTTATTAATAAAATTCTAAAAAATCTTATAATTCGTAAATTTTTATTAATAATTCTAACAAAATGCACTAAGTAAACTTGTTCAGCACCTAAAAATGTATTAAAATGGCCTATTGGTTTTTATTTTACTTGAAATTTAGAGATTTGATTCACAATTTTGGATTTTTGATCAAAAAAGTCAAAATTTAACATCTTAACTCCAAATTTCAAGTAAAATAAAAACAACACTGCCGAATTAATGTATTTTTAGGTGCTGAACAAGTTTACTTAGTGCATTAAGTTAGAAATAATTAGTAAAATTTTGTGAATCATAAGATTTTATAGAATTTTATTAGTAAAATTCTATAAAATCTTAAAATTCACAAATTTTTATTAATTAATTCCAACAAAATGCACTAACTAACCTCATTAAGCATCTAAAAAATACATTAAATCGGCAGGGTTGTTTTTATTTTACTTGGAATTTAGAGATTTGATGCACAATTTTGATCAAAAAAGTCAAATTTTAACATCTTAACTCCAAATTTCAAGTAAAAAAAAACAACCCTGCCGATTTAATGTATTTTTAGGTGCTGAACAAGTTTACTTAATGTGTTTTGTTAGAATTAATTAATAAAAATTTGTGAATTTTAAGATTTTATAGAATTTTACTAATAAAATTCTATAAAATTTTATGATTCACAAAATTTTACTAATTATTTCTAACTTAATGCACTAAGTAAACTTGTTAAGCACCTAAAAATACATTAAATCGGCAGGGTTGTCTTTATTTTACTTGAAATTTGGAGTTAAGATGTTAAAATTTGACTTTTTTGATCAAAAATCCAAATTTGTGCATCAAATCTCTAAATTTCAAGTAAAATAAAAACAAATAGGCCGTTAAATACATTTTTAGGTGCTGAGCAAGTTTACTTAGTGACTACTTAGTGTATTTTGTTAGAATTAATTAATAAAATTTTGCGAATTATAAGATTTTTTAGAATTTTATTAATAAATTCAATAAAATCTTATGATTCATAAAATTTTACTAATTAATTCTTACAAAATGCACTAAGTAAACTTGTTCAGCGCCAAAAAATACATATAATTATATTCAGACTCAGATCAGTCTGCAGACTTCGGACCAGACCCGGACCGGACTCATAGTTGAGTCTGAGTCTGGTCTGAAGTCTGAAATTAGTAAAATTTAGTGTCTGAGTCTGGTCTGATCCCAGACCGGACCCAGACCGGACCAGACCCGGACCGGACCTAGGAGCACTAGTGTGATCATTACGTAATTAAATCATTTGATTATTGCATCAAATCCGATTAAGATTTGTGAACAAATACAAAATACGAATTAGATCATATACTCCGTTTTAAACGTTTCTGGTAAATTCAACACCAGTACTTTAAACCAGATTCTTCCAAATGTATCACATGTGGCAATGCTTTTACCATAAATAAATTTTGATACAAATCGATACACAATACTGTATGTAGTTAAGGTTAATTTGGTACTATCATAATACAATTGCTAGAATTTGAATTGTGATATATTCTTGATCATAACTTGCTCATCGATATTTTAGTCTTAACATTTTTGATCACGAATTGGCAATTATCAATAATCTGGATGGCAAAAATTCTGGCCAAAAATTTACGAAATCAATCATCCAAATCTTTTAGTGGAATGTAATTTTTGCTAATAAATTCACTATTTTCTATTAACATCATGATGTTTTTTATCTTTTGCGGAGCAATTGTTCTTGTTCTTGCACTTGCACTTATATTTGTTTTTGCACTTGCACTTTGTTCTTGCTGAACTTAAGACCATTATACAAAACGGTTTCAAATTCGTAGAGCAATAATAAAAATCTGACCACGTATTCTATGCGATGATAAACAGCCCATGCGACGATAGACAGGTAAGAATTAAGCACCAAGTGATGTATAATATTACGTGGACCAATCAGATCCAAGATTTTGCGGAGTTCAATTGCCGTAAAACCTTCACTACGTGATATGCATCAATCCATTCCTGGTATACACTTCGTGAATTTTCAATATTACTCTGTTCCTGGTATACACTCTATGAATTTCAATATCACTCCATTCCTGGCATCACTATATGACATGCATCACTTCATTCCTGGTATCACTACGTGATATGCATCACTCCATTCCTGGTATTACTACGTGATATGCATCACTCCATCCACTTAATTGCGTGGGTAATACAAGCTCCTGGAGAGGAAATAGCCAATCGGAGAGTGCAAAATTTGACTATTTTTGATTAGCCCGATGAAGAATTTGAACACGCGTAAAAGAAGAAAAAAGTGAAAATACACAAAAACTAATGTTTAAATCAGTCTTAGTGCATTAATTAAAAATGACCGGAATGAAATTTTACTTATATTAAGCATCACTCTAACCCTATAGCCTCTAACATTAAGGTCTATTAAGGTCCTAACTCTAAATTTTTATCTCTCGCACTTAGTTTATTTACAAAATCAGCATTCCTTTTTGGTTTGTATTACCTGTGCAAATAAATAAAATGCTGGTGCCACTATTTGATATGCAATACTCCATTCCTGGCATAATGAATTCAAAGACTGCCTTTATACTATCTTTACATCCAAAGATTTACAGTTTTTCTGTATAAGCAATAAATTCTTTAAATTATTACATAATCCTTAATGTTAATTAATTAACATAAAAAATGTGTTTTATTTAAAAAAAGAAAAAAATAGTTTGTTAAATAAATTATTAAGTTCAAGTTCATTAAGTAGTTCTATAACTCTTTTTTATCATAAATTAAATATTTTAAATTGTTAAATAAAATCAAGACCATAAAAAATAAATAACTATTAACTTTACTTCGATTTGCAAAATTTACTAATGACATTCCTCAATTAATAATTAATATTGATTAAGAAATGACTCAGAACTTATACATATAAATATCTTTAGCTGCTGATTAAATCAATTATTTAATTGAATATGACTAAATGGATTCTGAATTACCTTTAAGTTAATTTGAAATTCTTATCAATTTGAGTGAATTTAAAATTTCGGTTCAACATAAATATATTTAGAATTAACCTATACTGATTATAAATCTACCAAGATTCTATTTCAACATACAAAATATACGCACTCAATGAATACGTATTTATTATTATTATTATCTGTTATTACTATTATTATTATGTATTATTATGGATAGGGCCGACGAATGATTTAGAGAATTAATATAGCATGATTCAAAATATAAATACAATTTATACCTATATTCTACCATATCAGTGAATCAGCATAGTTGGGTAAATTAACCAATCATGATTGAGGATTATCAAAAAAATTTTACACGAAAATTTATTATAGAGCGAATTTTCACAAAAATGGCCTTTTTAACCAGTTGCATTTATAATTAAGTACGTAGAACATTATGAAATTCATGTATTTAATTATAAACCAGAAGTAGGTTTAAAAGGCCACTTTTTTGAAAATTAGCTTCTGAATTTATCCTTGATAGTTACCAACCCATCTTACAATGTCCAACCCATCCTAAAACACCCGAGTATTTCAACAAACGGTAAAAGTACTTCTTTCTACAGCTTAGCATAGCTCTTTTATTGAGTTTTTTTTGGTTTTTTAACTTGTCCAGACGTCAAAGAAGCCCTTTTGTTAGTTGTAACAAGTGCTTCATTTGTTGTTTTTCAACGTCACTTAGGAGCAAATTTTCATGTAACAGTTTATTGAAAAAAGGCTCAACTATGCTGATCCGCTGATATGCTAATTAATTGTTTATTGGTGATTACAAAACAATTTGGGGAGGCAAATTTGGGGAATCAGTATTTCCATTTACAAATCATCAAAAATTAATAAATCAAATTTTTAGAATCAGGACTCTTATTCTTTGAGTTCCAGATAACGTTTATCCAAATAATTATCGGATATCCAAATAAAGTCCGAATCGGATATCTGGATAAATTTTATTGCCCAAAAATGACGTAATTGATTGGTGATACAAATATCACAGTTATGTTTACAAGGACCAGTCCAAGGACCGGTCCTTTAATGGTCCCACGGTCCTTATCGGTCTCAGTTTGGGACCTGTCCTGGACCGGTCTTTTTCAGGACTGATGCATCTCTAAATGGATAGCGGATATATGTTTACTATTGATATCCTAATAATTTCAAATATAAGCCTGATTATTCAGATATCGGATCTGTTTATCCCAGTGTTGGAAATAAAAATATTTATATTTTTGTACTTAAATAAATAAAATAAAGATTAATGTAAGTTTTACTATATATTACTGAAAAGAATCTACCTTTTTTGTTCAAAAAATTATATAAAACAAACAGAATAGCTTATTTTTGAATTGTTAAATTTTTGAAAAATTGAAAAACGTACTAAAAAAGTTATTCAAATAATACCAAATTTTTACTATAGGTGTATTTTGATGTTCTGAACAAGTTTAATTAATAGCACTTTTGAGTAAAATTTAGACTTTTATATGTAGCAACTGCTAATGAATTTTTTGAGATTTTTGAAAAAAATCAGGAGTAGCTTATTTTGTTTTGGGTATATTTATACTGTATATTATAAAAACATTAGATAATATATATAGGGCATTATTATGTTGTATTGAGATTAAAAAAATTAATAAAAAATTAATAGTAATACTGAGTATTGTTAATTAAAGTAAATATGTATATTAATATCTAATATAATTATTATGCTAAGCTGCTACAAATAACATATAGAAAAGTCAATAGAAATAAAACCAATTTATTTAATAAATTTGTCCTATTTTTATTAACTCTATTTTATATTTCAATTTGTTATATAGTAATTTTTTAGTTTAATAAAGCATGTTTGATTAAAAATTATCTATATTATAAAAATATTAGATATTATATAGAAAGGTATTGATCTAAATATTGAAATAATATCTAGAATCTTGTTAAAATTTAATAGAATTAAGCTTAATAGAGACCAAAGTTTTAAACTATACACTCTTTCCTGAACATTATTTGAGCAAATAGTACAATTATACTAGAAAATATTTGATCTGCTAATAAAAATTATTATATATAAAAAATTGTCCAAAACCAATTAAATTTAGTTTTGGTTTTGGACAAGTTTTGGACAGGTTTTGGACATCGTGTCCAAAAACTAAAATTGTCCAATTTCCCAACACTGGTTTATCCGATCCGAATTATCCGGATAATTCGGATACAGATAAACGGATGACAGATTTGTCCGGATTGGAACTCTATTTTTCTATATATAGAATAGTATAACGGCGGCTTAAGCGACGACCATGAGAAAATAAATAACGAATCAGGTATCGAATTTATTTTTGATCAAAATGTGTAGATCGTAGCTCACCCATACAATCACCTGATTGTTGTCACAATTGTGTGATTGTTAAGTGATTTCCAAGTCAAAAATTCAATATGAACACGTTATTTTCATAATTTTTGTTAGGCATAGTTATACTTGCTAAAAATCGGTTTGTACAATCGCGCAATCGGACTACAATCCAATCAGCGATTGTAAAAGTGTGCAGCGATCTAAAAATTTGATCAAAAATAAACCATTTTGCAAAGCGCAATAAAAAGTTAGGCTAACAATTTTATGCGCACAAAATACAGGAGCAAGTGTTACATCGGGTGTGAAGATGTAAGTTTCTATATACATTCACACCCTTGCTTCGCTATATGCATTTATCCAATAAGATGCAAGATTTTGCGTACGAACGCAATTTAATTTGCAATATAACCATACACTACGTGAAATCTTCACTATCACTCCGTTCCTGGTAAAACCGTAATCTGAATGTGGGTAAACTTTAATATAAGATGATCAGTTGTGACGATTACCGCACGATTAATAAATGTACGTTGTGACGAGCAAAAATGACATGGCACAAACCGCATGATTATAACTTTTGTCATGCGCGATTATAGTTGGCGGTAGAATTGCTGAATTATGGCAATTACGGCATTTTACCACTGGTAGAATTAATTACGGCATAACATCTAATTACCGTAAATAAAAATTATATGCCGTAATGCCGTAGTGCCGTAATGTCGTAATGCCGTAATGTGCAATTCCGTAATGCCGTAATAACAATATTGTAATAATGCGATACCGTAACTACAGTATGATATTATAATGTTATAATTAAGTAACTACGTGACATTCAGTCACTCCAAACCGGAAACTGATGAATATGATATACAAGCATTTCATTTACATTAATTAATCGGTAAGCATAAAAGTTATTTAAAGTGTATTCTGCACAAAATACAATATTTATAATAAATTTTAAACCACGTAAATATGTATGTAGGCATGTATCATAAGCCATGAATGCTGTTAACAATGATGTCATTTCCGATCAATTAGCTCGCTAAAGAGTTCTCAAACAATGACTTATAGCTGATCTAATTGGGCAAAAAAATAAATCACGACGTTTAGCTCAAAATAAAACCTAGAACTACAAACCCTTTTTTCATAGTCATTACATGTACTAAATCAATGAAGTCGACAGAATCAATTTCGAAAATATTTAATAGTATATTATTTAAAGGAAACCATAGTGCAATACAGCATTTTAACAGACGATATTATAGCAGATAGTATTCTGCATTACGGCATTACGGCATTACGGTATTACGGCATTACGGTATTATGCATTACGGTATTACGGCATTACGGCATTACGGTTCCAGCAATTACGGCAAAAAATACGCAATGCCGTAACCGTATTAATTTGTAAAATTAATTCTACCACCAACTATATGCGGAAAATAGAAAATGACAATATTTTGAATGAGTTCTTCATCCTATAATCACGACCTAAAGATCCCCTGAAAATTATCCCCTTTTACATTAATTTCACAATGTGTTGTTTTCAACAAAATACTCGATTAGGTTACGTTCCGTATGATTATAATTTTTTCATGCGCGATAGTCCTAAAGATTAAAAATTAACAAGATTTTAGCCTGATAAATCGTAAGTTCTTCATCTTATAATCACGACCTAAAGATCCCCTGAAAATTATCCACTTTGATATTCGTTTCGTAATGTTCAACAAAATATATATATATAGCTTGAGCTCGATAAAGGTGTTAACGTTAAATTATCATCACACTAATAACAATTCATTCTGCCTAATATTAATTACCACAATGAAATTAAATTACATCGTTTTAATCCCTATTATTGTTATCTTAAATGTTTACTTGACAATTGCCACGTCTATCCACTATGAACAAATAGAAAAAAGGTAATTAATTTGATTTATTGTTTTCTAATGTCCAACTTGGTATTTACGACCTTAATTCACATTTTTGACGTTGCCTTTATTAAATTATTAGATGGTAAGCATAGGTTTACTATACTTGTTTCCAAATTGTTATTTATTATATTTATTTTAAACCTTTAATTCGCCTTAAATAATTCTACTTACAACTTTATATTGTATATTTTATTTATTAAATTATTAGCAAGTAAATATAAACTATATTCATTTTTAAATATGCATTTTAACAAATGCTTTTGTCAATTTATTCATTTTCTTTTTTTTTTGGATTATTAGCGCGTAAGTATAAGCTTTAGTATATTTATTTTTAAATATTCATTCGATGATTTTAAATGTTCAATTTATAATTTATAATATATACCTTCTATTGAATTATTAGATTGTAAGTTTAATCTTTATTATTTGGTTCTAGACTTTCTTTTTTTGATAATTTTTAAATTACGTTATTAACTATTTATTGATTACATTTTCTTTGTCAAATTTTAGCTGGTATACATAAGCTTTATTATTTTGTTTTAAAATTTTTTATTTTATTTTTAAAAAAAATATGCTATAACTTTATTATACGTATTTTATTTTATTAAATTATTAGCTGGTAAACCTAAGTTTATTATATCTGTTTCTAAATATTTTATTTGATTATTTTAAATAATATTAATTATAAATTTATAACACCTTTGATTGAATTATTAGGGTGTAAGTATAAGTTTTACTATACAGTCGTACTCTTCTGTAATTACACAGTTTGTCCTATACAAAAAAATTGTTATTATAAAAATTCTATTATAATCTGTTTAAATAGATGTATTTTTATAAGCTATTAATGAATTTTTTAGAATTTGTGATTATGTAAAAGGTGTGATTATAGAGGAGTATGACTGTATTTGTTTTTTAAATTATTGATAATTTCTAAATATAATTGTTTATATTAATTTATTCAATTTATTAGAGAGTAAGTATAAGTTTTATCATAGTAGTTTTAAATTTTTCAATTAATGATTTATTTATAAGTTATTATGTAAATTTTTTTATTATATTTATTAGCTCGTAAGTATAAGCTTTATTATAGTTATTCCTAAATTTTAATAGATCTAATCTTATATACTTTTGCTATTAAATCATTAGTCAGTAAGTATAATTTTACTTTATTTTTAATTTACTCTATTAATAATTATATAATCTAACTTTTTTCTTGAAAATTGCTAGATGGTATGCATAGGCTTATTATAATTATTATTAAATATACTATATACGATTTAATAATTTTAAACTATGCTATTTTATATCTAATTATGCATAAAAGTAAAAACTGGTAATATAGAATCTAAATTTTTAAAATCACTATTTAATCTTTTTTTAAATAAAATATTTTAACATGCGCTTCTATCAAATTATTAGCGAGTAAGTATAGACTTTATTTTTAAAATTATTGTAAAATATGTATTTACAATTCTTAAACATATATTCTAATTATTAGAGAGTAAGTATAAACTTTATTATATTTTATTGTGTTTTAAACAATACTATTTATAATTTATAATGCATGTTTCTTATATTAGAAAAGAGTAAGCATAGGCACTATGATAGTTACTAAAATTTTAGTTTAATTTTATGTTATACTAATTATAAATTATAATACTTTAATGTATATTTTCCCTTGGCGAATTATTAGGTGGTAAGTATAAATTTTATTATTAAAAATTTTATCACCCAAGCGAATTTTTATTGACTCTAAAAATGCATTTTAGACCTTACTGTACAGCACTGCATCTAGCACAATGCATGTCAAATAATGTAAAAAATATTTTTATAGGAGAATGTGATATTGAATAAATATGATATTGTTATTGATTATATAAAGAAATCGGATCATACTGGATATTGTGCACAGCATTATACAGTATGGTTAATATTATTAAATATTGCAAAAAAGTTTTGTTAAACTGGTATTGCAAATTTATTGGTTAATCTAAAGGGTAAGATTTCATGCTGGGTGGTAAATAAATAAAGTTACTTATAATATAATTTTCTTAATGTTACTATTTTTAAAATATACATTTAACAAATATTTTAACAAATAATTTTGTCAAAAATTGTTAGCATGTATGTATAAGCTTTATTATATTTATTTTTAAAATTATTGATTTTAAAATATACATTTGACAAATTATCTAATGAATACTTTGGCAACTATTAGTTTGAAAGTATAAGTTTTATTATGTTTATTTTCAAAATATATTATTGGTAAATTTCAAAAATTTTATCTAAAAAATGCTTTATAAAATGCCTCTTTAAACTATTAGTTTGTAAGTATACAATTTATTTTTATTTTTAAATTATTATTAGTAATTTAAAATATGCATCTGATAAAATATCTATGTCAAATTATAATACACATTTTATTGTTAAACTATTAGTGGGTAAGTATACAGTTCATTTTTATTTTTAAATTATTATTGTTAATCTTAAAATATATATCTGACAAATGTTTCAACAAATAGCTCTCAAATTATTAGCATGTAAGTATACACTTTATTTATATTTTTTAATTACTATTAGTAATCTTAAATATGCAACTAACAAACACTTTAACAAAATACCTTTGCCAAACTATTAGTGGGTAAGTATACACTTCATTTTTATTTTTAAATTATTATTACAATCTTAAAATATTTTTCTAACAAATACTTTAACAAATACCTTATCAAATTATTAGGGTGTAAGTATAATACACTTATTTTTTAAATTATTATTGATAATCTTAAAATATGTAATTTACAAACTTATATAATACATATTTTTTTGGTAAATTATTAGAGGGTAAGTATATGCTTTAGTATATTTGCTTTTATATTTTGGATTTGATTTTTTAAATTACTTATCATTAATAATATATATTTTGACAATTGCCTCTGTGAAATTATTAATTATTGGTGGGTAGCATAAATTTAATATATAGTTATAATCTATTAATTTTTAAATCATACATATTGTCTAACAATATATAATTTAAACAGAAGCTATTGCAGTTAATTACCCACCTATTGTCTAGCAATGAGGCAGTAATGCAAAATAGCTATTTGATTTCAATTTGTTTTTTTGGATCCATTTTTTTGTTATAATCTTTTTTTACTTTTTGACTTTTTGACCTTTTTATTTTTATTTTTTTATTTAATTTTAGTTTTTTGTTTGCTTTTTCTTTTTATTTATTATTTTTTTTATTTAATTTTTGTTTATTGTTTAATTATTTATTTTCCTTTTTAATATTATTTGATAAGTATAACAGTATTTATACAAACCTTTCTGGAGTTATCCAATTAATATATTAAAAAACAGCTATGAAATCTTATATATTTTATATTCAAATTTAGTTTGTTTAATTTCTTGCAATAAAATACCTTTTGCTTTATATTGGTTCTTTATATATTTTTTAAACTTAAGCATATAATAAATTTTAAATATTTAAAAATAATAACAAAAGTCTAATTTTTCAAGATAGCTATTATTTAAAAGAGTACTTCCATACAACTTTTATCGAAGATATATATCTCTATAGGAAGATATATATCTTCTGCCAATAGCAAACCACAATTTAGTATAACATAACATAATTAAAAAATTCAAACCAAATTTTTGTTCAAAAAAAATTGTTTATTTTCAAAAATATTCATTACACAAAGAATACTATATATATTTAACCGATTTAACTCTAATATTACTAGGAGATAGTTTCTAATTTACTTGAATAAAGAAAGGTTTCTTTAGCACTACACTAGCTTACTTCTTTTATAATTTTTTTTTAGTAAAATTGAAGTGAACCTCTCTACCTTTATTGAAGTCAAATTCGTTCGTTTTCTATACATTTGGATTTATTGTAAGATACCTAGCACGCTAATGTGCCATCTAATACTCTGCATACTAATAATATTAACAATGATGCTACTAAGCCAAATGCATCGATATGCTATCTTGAATTTCATAGTTCTTACCCTTAATGTGCATGCGTGTTAACATGTTAACGTGCTATGAAGATTTACTAATCTCAAGTATACTGTAACAAATTAAATTTTTAATTTTTTTTATTATTGTAAAAAAATTTTATTTTCATGATAATTTGTTTGCAAAACTTTATAGAAAATTGTAATCATCAATATTTGGTAAAATTATAAGAACTTTCTCATACATTTTATATCTTATACTAAAATAGTAATAAGTGGTGGCTTGGTGGCTTAACAAGATGAATATTGCTATGGGCGCATCAAAACATTAAAGTATGTGAATGTAGTTGTTTATTTCTGATAAGCCAAAGTTGGCTTAAAAAGCCCACTATGTACCGTAGTGACATTTGTAAAATAGTATAGCTCTTAAAAAAAACGTAGCGAAGGATAGTACCGTCCTAAGAGTAATAACGAAGTAAAGTAGTAGTTACTAAGTAAGGTAGTAACAGCCAACTAAGTAGCGTAGTTGTGGTAGTGTAAGCGTAATAGAAGAAAATTAGAATTTAATATGTATAAAAAGGCCTCCAGTTCACGGCCAAAGAAAATTAAGTTCAATTATTATTTTAATAAAGACTTCCACTATTACCATTAAATAAATTACATATTCCTTTCTGATTAATAAAATCATACTTATTTTTGAATTTGACTTGTAACTTTAATAGCCCTTTTCATAACTCAATTAGACGGATTGAATTAACATATAACCTCGAATTGGCTTTATTAAGACTCGAATTCGATATAACCTGGTTTTGGTTAATTCTTCGAAATTATACACGTGTTTCATATTGGCCTACCAATAGGTCTATAGAAAATTATTTAGTTTAAATATTTGTTTGATAAATGCTGTTTCTTTTAGCTTTCCTTGTTCCTGCTAGTTACTATAGAACCTACTTTACCCTTTTAGTAAACCTCCTGTACCTACGGAAAATCCCTCAACTTATCTATATCGACTCGCTTTAGATATCACCTGATCAATATGCAATTGAGATATCGGCATCCCGTGATATACATTTTGATCCCACCTTTGATCAATATATTGTTTTATTATTATTTTTACTTGATATTAATTTATGATATCCTTCACCCATATTAGCATCACCAGTCTCAGCATCCTTTTATTATTGTGGTAATTAGTGATAGACTAACTATCCGGTCTCCACATATTAGATATATTTCCCTATAATCATCTTCTGTAACTGATATTTCTATATTTATATCTCTCTTACCGTACATGGTTGGAGCATAAATTGGCACTATTGTCTATATTGTTTTACCTGCTCTCCCAATCAACTGTTACAATACACAAGTTTCTGCCTCAGATTTTGTCAAATATTTAATGAATTATACAAAAATGTAAATTTATACTAAGTAAAGAAATGTGGGGTGGTAAAACTAAAGGAGAAATTCGAATTTCTAATATCATAAATTTCGAAATTTGTGACAGTTTTTTTATACTTATTCACATCTATACGTGCTTGGACAATAATTATTTATTTATTTGACTTAATCACAAAGAAAACTGAGCTCATTTTAGTATTCATTATGTTTAAAATTTATTCTAGTAAAAAAAAAAAATTTTTAAATGAAATTTATAAATTATGGGACCTACAAAGATGATGAATTTGAAATGATTACCTATCTACTATATGTGGTATTGGTTAAATTTGCTGGCTAACCAAAATTTACTGGTTAGTAGTCAAGGATCTCTGGTCAAACTAGTCTTAAAATTGGTCAAATTGGTCAGGTCTATTAATTAAATAGTTTTGTTATACAAAGATTAACAAGTTAAAGCATCAGGTTAATGCAGGGGGTTATAAAAAAGTGTGAAAGTGAAAGAGGAAAAAGTTAGTTAAGGATGAAAAAAAATTGCAAATTTTGAAAGTTGGTGCCAAATAAAGAGTATGTGGATGATATAGAGAGATTAGAAGGAGATAAGAAGATAATAAAACAGCAGGAATAAGAGTGATAATTAGATATCAGATATATAGAGTGATAAAGTGTAACAGTATAGTCAGTGCATGTGAAGGATGAAATAATTAGTGTATTTAGATAACTAGTTAGTACTAGTGAATTGACTTGATTATATGACACTCAATCATTGATTGACTTAGATCAATGATCGAGCATCAATTAATGGGTTTGAACAACAATAGGTCAATTAATGATCGATAATATTGCTCGATCAAATAAGTACCTGTATATATTTGATTGATCAAAAAATTTTTAATGTGCTTCTATTTAAAATATAATGCAAGTGCCTTTTATCGATATGCAAGCACGAACTTTATTTGTTGTGCATACCAAACGTTAACCCATACCAATTTACTGCATCCACTTATTTGTGCGGGTAATACAAACTTTTGGAGAGGAAATAGCAGTCAGAGAGTGCAGCCTGACAAAGAATCCAAACATGTATAAAAGAAGAAAAAAAGCAAAAATATGCAAAAACCAATGTTTAAATCAATCTTGATGCACCAATTAAAAATGATAGGAATGAAATTTTACATATAGTAAGTATCATTCTAACTTTATAGACTCTAATGTTAAGGTCATAACCCTAAGTTTTTATCTCACACACTTAGTTTATTAAAAAATTATAAATTTTTTCTTCTATATACTAGTATGATTATGTTGAATGTGTAATATGAAATATGTAGAGAGATGGTTTCAATCGATTTTATCTATATTGCCTATGCTGATTTCTTCAGAATTTTTTTATGGTAAAAGTTGTGATTATTGTTTATCCATTATTGGAAAGAGATAATTTTTTAATTTCAAATGGTGTAATTGGATAAGATATGTCATTATTATAATACTTATAAGTTTTCTGTTGATTGTTATTTGAAAAGTGTTGTATGTACGTATGTAGCGTACAAAGAAATTAAACTTACAATTGATAAATATTAAATATTAAAATATTCTGGTTAACACATCACTTTGATTATAGGTAATTACTTTCATTATTTGAGTGATAGGCTAAATGGTATTATGAGTTTGAAATTTTTTTTTTTTTTACAATATGTAACATATAACAATTTGTTCATACGAAAAGGATTCTTTGTTCATGTGCATGTGTAATGTGAGTGTAAATGAGTTCAATATATATAATAAGTTTATGCAAGAGAGTCTTATGGTGAGAATTGTAATTTCAGTTTGTCTACTTTAAAGGGTTAAATCCCTTTGAGTATATAGTATTAATAATGGTATTTATTCTTATATATATGAAAAACCTACATGAATATATGAATGTATATATGTATATATGTATATTGTAGCAAATATTTCAATTGGTGTGAAATTTCACAAACAATTATAGTCATTATTGTAATTTAATTACTGTACTTACATTTATTAAAACATGAAACTGTATAAGGACCCCGAAATATACATAGATAGGGCAGGTATGAGTTTGCTTATTTTTGAATTTTTTATGCAGATCTTTTCTATTTATAGTAATTTTTTGCTTATTTTTGAAGTTTTTTCTGCAGATCTTTCTTTTTTAGTAACCCTATAATTAACCTGAACTATCTATGTATATTTCGGGGTCCTACTATATGTGTTAAATATTATGTAAATATTTTAATCAAATATAATAGATGTCAATGGATGATGTTTTTATTATTTAATAATCATTATGACTATATTCTACATGAAATTTATCATTATGACATTAAAGATTATTAATTTCAAAAATGATACAATTGATTATAGAATTTTTAAATTTATATTTTTTTGAAATTTTGCATTTTCGTTGCGGCTTTATTGTTTATAAGAAATTTTTGGTGATTTTTTTTTTTGATTTTGGGTTCATCTTTTGTTTAGTAACTAGTTTTATTCTGCTTTAGTTAACTTATTTGCAATTACCTCGAAGGCATCACATTTTACTGACATTTGTTTCACTAATAAGCTTAGTTTACAGATGATCAATTTACAGTTAAGTTGTTTTGTAAATAATATGTTTTATTGATGACTTAATTTGCAAAGTAATTCTAATCATTATTATTAAAATTAAATATAGAATCAAGTTATATGAGTTGGTTAATTACAGAATGAACTTGTTTGTAAACTAATTATCTGTAAAATAAGCTTGCTAGTGAAGTGAATGTCAATGAATGCAGTATCTTTAATAGATATCCGTAAGCTCTTTGTACTAAATTTAGTACAGTTTAAAAAAATTATTTTACAACAATAAAAAATAATTTTTATTTAAAACTTTGCTAAAATATACTTTAATACTAATATTTTTTTTATTCAAAATTTTAGTATAAGTTACATATAAAAATTTTGTATAAATTAACTTTAATTAAAATTTATATTTTGCCAAATTTGATGTACTAAAGTTAGTACAGTAGAAAAAAATAATTAAAAATACAAATTTATAATATAATCATAAAAATAATAAAAATATAAATTATTTTTAATCTATATTTAATTTTAAAAGTATAAAAAAAATTATTAAAATAAAATTACTAGATTTTTATAAG
>QKWP01000311.1:339821-361512 GCA_003550325.1 Gigaspora rosea
AATAAAATATTTTGATAATTATAAATTAGTTTAAAACTTTAAAAATTAATTAAATTTTTTAATAAACATTTTTAGTTTAAAAATTTAATTTTATTATAAATTAGAGATTTGCTATTTATCACCACTGGTGATCATCACTGGTGATCAATTTGCCAATTAAAATTCAGGATCAGGTGTAACATGTAGATCAATTTTTGTGTAACAAAAACAACGAATTTTTTAAAAAATTGCTAAAATTGCTTCTAACCTAAAATTTTGTTTATGAAACTACTTTTTTTTATGCGAAAAAAAATTCCTTGCTAAATTTTACTATATACAAAGCCCTATCCTAATTTCTAGCCTTTACCCTTACCCTAATATTAAAGAGATTTAATTTTTATTTAATAGGTTTGTTTATTTTAATTTATGTATTGTAGATCACCGGTGATGATCACCAGTGGTGAATCAAAGTATTTTTATATAAATTATTATAAAATATTAAAAATATTTTACAAAAAAAATTAATTTATATTAAATATTTTATATTAAAAATAGTTTTATTAAAATTTAATAATAAAATTTTTAAATTTTATTATAAGTAAAATATTGTATTAGACTTTAATAATTTTTTATTTTTAAATTCATTTTTGGATTAATAAATAATAATAAATATAAATTTTATCAAAAAGATATGCTTCTAAAATTACAAATAGGTTAAATAGATATATATTTATCTATTATAAAAATTTGATATAAGGTTAATAATCAAATTTTTTCTAAATTTCAGTTTTTTAACTGTACTAAATTAAGCTTTTTGTACTAAATTTAGTACAGCTTACGGATACCCATTTTAGTAACTGTTAGTATGCAGATTTCTTCGTGATGAACAATTATTGGGTGCCACAGTAATTTGTGGAATTTGTCAAAAGCAAAATTGGAAGCCTTTATGGAATTGCATATTTGATTTGCCGCCTCAACCTTAGATGCGGGTATTTACTATTTAATGTTGTAATTGTGTCTGATTATTAGAATTGAGTTACTAAAAAGATTATTCTTTTTCTGGAGTAATATATTATTGCTTGTTTAGATATTAGTAAGTACAGGTGGGTTTCATGACCATTCGGGCAATACAAGAGCCTCTTATTTGGTGATTAGGCACTATAGTGCAATAATAGTACAAGAGGATGAGTATGAAATTTAATTCAGTTCACTTTAACAATTGTGTTTCAAGTTGAGTATGAAGTTTAATTCTGTTCACTTTAACATTTGTATTAGGGCATGAAAGTTAATTTGCATTTTACATTGCCAATCTATTTTTTTAATATTTTTTTTTAAATTGCAATCGTGCCAATTTGATTTTTGATATTTATTTTTTCCTGATATTCTCATCCAGTGACAGAGACCTTAATTTCCTGTAATTGCCCGATAGGACTGACAGAAAAAATATAATTTCTGATCTAAATTTTGATTCTTTATTGTGCAAAAAAAAAATTAATCATATATAACCTCAAATGTGTGCATTATTCTATTATTTAAAAAAAAATCTAACCGACCAACCCATAATTTTAGAGTCCATGTAATGCAAACCAAAAAATTAACTTTATATGACCTTAACCAAAATGGTATGAGGTTTAATTTGTTCACCTTAATGACTACGTTTCAAGAAAATGTATAGATATTTAATGTAATCATTTAAATTCTGGTTAGTCTTTTTCATTTTGCATTACATTTTTTCAAGTTTTTTTTCCACTGCCTAATTCACTTAAGTTGTTACATACCTTCTATAATTGTATCGCCATAGTTAATTTTACCTTTCTAGTATTAGACATTATTATATTCTTAGTGATATTACTCAAGTCAATGTACTAGAGTAACATATTAGCTAATTATATCTTTATGTGTTATACAAATAAGGAAAAAGAATATATTGATGGTAAAAAATGCTAAAAATAAAATCACATAGTAAAAAATTATAAATCGAGTTGTTTTTAAAAAGCATTGCATACATGTTTCTTATTATTGGACTAGTCTGGTTTGATATACTGGAGTTTAATTTTTATTTGATAGATGCAGATTATATTAGTTGTCGAAACTGAAACGGGATATGCTCCTGGAAATAGCAAATAATATTGCACTAGGAGAGCACCATAAGCAGTTGAGTTTGTGCAACTTAGCACTGGTCATGGGTTCCAGCCTGTGTAATGCAGGCCAGCTGTTAATATAAACATATAATAATAATGTTATAGTTATAAAAATGGTAGGTTCATTTAGCTATGATTTATGTGCTATTGAAATTGAAAATGAATGGCATATGCTTCCGGAAATAGCAATAAATTGCACCGGAAGATAACCGTAAGCAGTTGTTTATTCAGCTTAGTGCTGGCCAGTGGTTTCCCGCCTGCATTGCGATAGTGCAGGAACATGTGATATATATATACATATAATTTATTTTTACCTTAATATATAAGGTGTGCTCAAACATGTGATATTGATATTTGCATATTTGCTTATATAGCAGTTGAGTTTAACTTATATGGGGTCCCGAAAGTCCAGGTTAGGATATGCCGGAGTGCATCAGAATCATGGTCAGCAGGATCGGAATCGATAAATTTTGTCCAAAGATCATAAAAAATTTTGCTATATCTGACGCATCCAACCCGAAATTTTGGGACATCCCAGTAAAATCATTGAGTTTGTTGCATTTGTGTGGCTTAATGCTGACCGCCTGTATAATGCCGGCTGGCCGTCAGTATTGTGACCATCGATTGGAAGAGCAATAATAGATATCGGTCCAATTTAGCTCCGATGGTTCACTTGGGTTTAAATATATAATCGATTGTGCACAGGTTTATGATGTCATGGGAATTAATTTTTCAGGGTCAGGATTATTACTTAATTTAATCAATCTATATGATTGATTTAAATAAGACATATATGATGTAATTAATTAAACATTGGGGTAATACCAGAAACATAAGTGTATGGTTTTACTGGCATCTAAATTGGAGACAAAATCTTAAAGCTAATTGGTGTACATTTTTTCTCATGATCATTATCTGTTTTATGTAACATAAAATTTCTAATTTTAGAAAGAGGTTAAAGTGAAGTAAAATTTAGTTAGGAGGTTTATATATTTATATCAAGAATGCAGCAGTTTATGCAGCATATAGATCATGTATTAACTTCCACTTTACAATCCAACAATTTCATGTATAAAACTTTTCATAAATTGGTCATAAGCTGATTATATATTGCAAAAATTCATTCTTCCTTAGTAAAAGATTGGCTTACATGTGCCACGCAGTGGCACATGTAAGCCAATCATTTACTTTATTGAAGTGATAATCTGATATCATTTATAATACTTTATTATTACGATCAAGGCTTGCCATTTAAAGTAAAATCAGGGTTAAATTTTAGCCAATTTTTATTAAAAAATACTAGTATGATCATGTGAGAGGGATGGTTCCGTCCAACTTTTTTGATGACTACGTTGATTTGAAAATCCTTTTTGGTTTGAATAATGATTTTCATTTATACATGATTACAATATACCAGTACGATCACATGAAATATGTCAGTGATGGTTTAATTAATGTTTTTGGGCATGGCCTATGCTAATTTCGCAGAATTCTTTTTTAGTAGAAGTAATGGTTTTTATTTATTCATTTTTGGAAGGAGTCAACATTTTTACATATAATGTCATAAGTCGATTATGCAATAATTATAAAATTGAATCCAAATTTATAGTTCATACGTTTAAATATTTTAATTGATTATCTGCACATTATGATATTTTAGATCATTCAAAAAATTTATACCGTATTTTCCCCAAAATAAGCTACCTTCAAAAATAAGCTACCCCCTCTTTTGGTCAAAAAACTCCAAAACGTCTTTAACCCGAAAATAAGCTACCCCTACGATTGAAAAAGTTTCTACATAGTAAAGTCTAAATTTTACTAAGTTAATCGATTAAAATCGATAAAGTAAACTTATTCAGCAGGTCAAATACACTTAACATAAAATTTTTATAAATATTAGAGAACTTTTTATTAAGTAAATTTTGATATTTACTTTTGCCAAAAAAATTAAAATTTTTTAAAAAAATATATTTGTCGAACGTAAAAATTAAAAATAAATAATAAAAAGTTCTCTAATCTTAATGAAAATTTCAGGGCAAGTGTATTTTGATCTTCCAAACAAGGTTACTTAATCGATTTTAATGATTTACATAGTAAAATTTAGACTTTACTATGTAGCAACTTTCTGTGATCAGCCAAAAATCAATTTTACCCGAAAATAATCTACCCCCGATTTTTAGTGTAACTTTTTGCCCAAAAAAGGTAGCTTATTTTCGGGAATATACAGTAATAGTAGTTACTACACGATATTGTGATCATCTACATGATTGGGGTATATGGCTAGTTGGTTAATACTTAATTGTTGCGTGTGAATTTTCTTTGATTACATTTATTGTAATGGTTTGTCATAGATTATTACTACATTTTTGATTAATAATGTATTGTATCTAAATTGGGTATAGAGTAGGAATCGTTGTAAATGTAAAAGTATGTAATTCATTATTAATAAAATGGGATAGTTAGTCAAGATAGTTAATATTGATCATACAATTATCAAATCTGTAATTATCACCTTTAGAGTATCGTAATAAATTCGTAAGTGAATTAATAATCAATATGTGAAAAATTGAGATGTTGCACCAATTGTGAATCTTAACTATACATGAGGACGAAAGCATTTTGGTTCTAAAACCCAAAATTAAAATTTGAAGATGAAATTGTTTTTGACCTATTTTACTTGAAAGACGAAATTATTTGATACTTTTTTTGAATAAACGAAATTATAAGGAATATATCTATATAAAGTTTATTTGCTCTTCCTTATAAAAAATCTTAATTTTCTCTAATAAAGACGAAATAGGCCTTTTTCAAAAATCAATTTCGGTGGCATCACTAATCTTAACTATGATACGTACATTTAGTACGTTCCTAGTTTAAGCGCAACTGTGTCGCGCAGCTACCCTAATTTATTATAATAATAACAAAAAGACTATACTAAAACAATGTCACAATAAAATAATAACTTATCTAAATCATATTCTGAGACAAGTCTAATAAATTGTAGTAGCGTAAAAACACAGGCTCTAAATACTTTCTGAGTTATTAAGAACTACTGCACTTTAGTCTTCTTCACGATTCTTTTTACCTTAAGGCTTTGAAGCATTTGTGCTTTCGGACCGCGAGCATTAATGCTCCAAAATAATTAAAGCCTCTCTACGTCATCCCTGTGCCTCCGCCCATTGCATACAAACAACAAATATTACCTCAAAGCCTCCACCACAATCAAATGCCTTGTAATTTCGGATGGCTTGGGTCACTGGAGTCTTCTGGTGTTATCAATTCGCATATAAGTCAAGGGTTAAAATTTTTAATCGTGACAATATAAACACATTATATTGAGATTATGAGAATAGTCAGATTCTTTTGGGAGCGAGGGTTGGGTCGAAATTGTGGTCTGTTGCAGTTGAGTGAGCAATCGTTGGTGTAAGGCCAGTTTGCATTTCTCATGGATTTATGTTTGTTCTCATTGTCGCCTTTATCAAGTTAGTGATTACTGTTTATAGAAAGTTATTCAAATCATACTCACCTCCTTTGATTATCTGGACCGGATTTGTTCTGGTTGATGGTTCTACAATGTGCAACAACATGCTTGGCATCTTTTTTGATCTGTTGACTTTACGTTAACTTGAATAAAAAAGCATAAAAACGAATGAATCATTCATTATAGATTATTATTTCATCTGCACAATAAAAAATCTAAAAGGTAAAAAATTAAAATTAAAAAAATAATGATAACATGGTTAACAAATTCATAAAGAGCATGTAACTTTTTCTAAAATATCAATAAAGATACATAGTCTTTTATTAGGGCACAAGGAGTTTTTTTTACAACATTGCACTAGTTTATTGTCATCAAGAGCAAGAGCAAGAGCAAGAGCACTGGCAAGAGCACATGCAAGAGCAAGAGCAAGAGAAGATATATATACAACGCTGTTAACTTTGTAACACATCAAATATCCTTTTTTAGACAGTTTTTTGCTATATAAAGATATAAATATATTATCTAATCAAAGCAGCAAATACTAGAATAGAAAGTCTGTGTGTTACAAAATTAAGATTGTCACATAAGGGCATTAACATATACAGTACCTATATACAAAAGGATTAGTCTGGCCAAGCTCAATCATTGGCCAGCCCTTTTAGCACTAGGATATATTATAATTACAGGACTTGCGAGAATTAATAAATCAATCAATTTACAGCTGCTTTATAAATTCTGGGACTGTGAAAAATTCTTATGATGAATTGGTAAGCTATCAAGTTGAACCATCTTCAGATGAACTTAGAAGCTTACCAATTCGGTCGTCGTAATTTTTTCAGTTATCCCAGAATTTATGAAAAAAATGCATCTAAAAAAATTTATGAGCTAGAATAGTAGTGATAGAAAAAAATCGCGATCAATTGATCGCTGACATTTCTGAATCCCTTTAGAAGCTATATACAAAATTTACGCTTTTTTTACATGAACCAAATATCTTGATACATATTGATACAAATTATATTAGTAAAAGTGAACTGAGTTGATTTTGTAGATTATAACTGGAACACTAATTAGGTTTAGTTATTTTAATTTATTGTCTAGAGCATAGCGGAGGACCCTTAATTTCTATGCAAAGTGATACAAAAGTTACGTTTTAGATGCTTCAAAAGTATTGCTCTGGATATACTCGTAATAAGAATATAATAACGTAACTTTGAAATTTCTGTCTGTCTCCATTTGCATTCTTAACAAATATTTTAATACTTGTTCAAATATCTTATTATACAAACTATAAATAAAATTAGGAAACAGGTACTGTTAGATGTCCAAAGACAAAATCCTAAAATAAAAGAATTGGCTAATAGTATGTATAGTGAGCTCAATAACTACATCATAAAGTCCTCACTATGCTTCAAATGATAAAGATTGTATATAAATTTTAACTACACGTTAATTTGAGCTCACATATACTAAAATCAGCTTAATGTAGTGCTTTTGTATTTATGATAATTTTAATCCCAGTTTGGTTTAATACATACAACAAAAACCTACCAAAGCTTTTTAAATTGACTTAAATTGTTTCTTATTTATGATATATGAAGTTTATTGATTAATAGCCATTCGTAGTGACAATAAAAGAAATCATGGATCTTACTTATCATATTTACGTACATAGATACACAGTACTACTTCTTTAAATTGTTCTGGACCAAGATAATCAATCTATTTCCTCCCGTCGGATCTTAAATGCTATAAACAAGTGCATAATTTATATAAAAATAATTCAAAATCAAAATCTTCATTGGCTTCTTGTCATAGAATGCGACATTTTCTATGGAATTTATATCACCTCTTTTTAGCCTATAGATAATCAAGTTATTAAATACATTTTCATTTAAGGAACAATATTCGTTAAAAATTTTTTAAAAATTCCTGCAAAAAAAAAAAACTACAGTATGTGAAAAAGATTGTAAATATTGTAGTATGGTGTATCGCCTATAATATAGTATTATAATACCTTCAAGAATTATAACCTTCATATCCACTAGTTTTATATCTTTGTCGATATTTGGTTGTTTACCAAATGAAGAAATCATTGATGTTCATAAAAACTTTTAGTATAAGAAGTATAATATAATTCATTGATGTCGAAAATAATGATGCTACCTGAAACTATATAGTTTCGGATTGACTGAAACCGAAACTGGTATTACCAGTTTCAGGTATGACCTTCTTGGCCGAAACTTGCCTAAAGACCCGAAACTATACCAATACTCCGAAACTGTAATAAAACTCCGAAACTGGTCTGCTAAATAAATTCCAATTAAATATACATGAATTCGCATTAATATACTACATATTCCTAAATTTTGTCTCACGCACTGTTTATTTACAGAACAAAATCAAATTTCCTTAAATGGATAGCAGTCGCATCTCTAGTGCATATATCAATGGTGGGAATAAAAAGTAAATTTCTGGTTATTTCCATAGTAAGGAATAACTGGAAATTTACTTTTTATTCCAGCCATTGCATACCTTCCACCCGTAAAAGATCCATCTGCCCCACCTTCCATTCGTAAAAGATCATCCGCCCATAAACAACCTATTTACGCACAAAAAAAACAAATAAATAAAATAAATAAATAAAATAACGTTAAAAAAAAAACTCTTAAAATAAAAAAAAATAAACGCTTAAAATAAAAAAAAAATAAAAGTTAATAAAAAAAACGTTTAAATAAAAAAGAACGATTAATAAAAAAAGAGAAATAAAAAAAAGTTTAAAATAAAAAATAAAAAAAAGAAACGTTTATTAAAATAAAAAAAAAAGCTATTAATAAAAAAAACGTTTAAAATAAAAAAGAAAAAATATTAAAAACAAATAAAAAAAAAATAATTAAACAAAGATAATTAAAATAAAATAAAAAAGAAATAAATAAAAAAAATAAATAAATATATAAGTAAAATAAAATAAAAAAAAAAGAACGTTTAAAAAAAAAAACATATAGCGTTAGCTCTTGAAGAAATTTTTTTTCAAAATATCCGGTTTGTTATAAAGAAACTTGACGCAATTCCGAAGAAGCTTTGAATCCGAATTTAGAGTAAACTGAATATGCGAATGCATATGTGTCATATACAGTAGTGTTCATATTTTTCGTGTACAGTATCATACTTGCACATATATTTCGCAGTACGCAGATGAATATTTTCACAAAGCTCTTTTTTTTTTTAACAAAAAAAAAGTGATGCTATAATGAAACTAGTTTCGATTAATTATAATAAAGCAAAATTGAACCTTAATAGTTTCAAAATAAAGTTGATGCTTTCGAATTTAATTTTTTTTTTAACTAAATTCTTCTTTATAACGAACTGGTATTTTGATTTTCAATAATTAACACTTCCAAACAGTGCTTATATAAAATTTAAACTTTTACAGCTTGTTATAAAAATGCTTATGTAGCCGTTCTTTTGTCAATAGCAATTTCTCATACGGGCTAGCACTACAGTTGTTAGGCGAAACCTAAACCTGGCGAAAGATGAAAGTGGCGAAATTCTGGCGAAAGGCGAAACCCCTGGCGAAAGTCAAAGCTCTCAGCAAAGTTTAAATTCTCTAAGGTAAAGGGCTAAACCATGTTGACGAATGAAAATATTTGCGTATGCACAGTATGTGCTCAATAAAGAAATGTACCTAAGCCATGTTAGAGAATGAAATATTTGCATGTGGCTATTAAACAGCAAAGAAGCCATGTGAATAAAATATGGCTCTTAAAAACAGCATATGACTTATTTAAAGAAATATGCATACGCACCTAAGCCATGTTGGTGAATAAAAATATTTGAATATTTTTATTTAATTTATATATATCGTAGTTGAAGTTATATTTGATTTTGCTTGATGTTGTCATTAGCTTGAAGTTACCATTTTAGGCACACTAATCAAAATTAACTCCTGAAATTAGATCATTTTGAACGCATGTTTAGGCAGTTTGTAAAAATGAACAGTGTAAAGGATGACCTTACCGGGTATTTTCCAAGGTATAGAGATACTATTCATTGAACTTTGATATGATTGTACCCGCATTCACTTATTTGCGCGGGTAAAACAAACTCCTGGATTGGAAATAGCCAATCGGAGAGTGTAGCTTTGACTATTCCGGATCAGCCTGACAAACGCGTAAAAGAAGAAAAAAGCGAAATATACAAAAACCAATTTTTAAATTGAACTTGGAGCACAAATTAAAAATGACGGGAATGAAGTTTTATGTATAGTAAGCACCAATATAACCAAATAGCCTCTAACCTTAAGGCTCTAACCCTAACCTTTTATCTCACGCACTTTATTTACTAAATTGGATTTCCTTTTTTGGATTCCCGCGCAAATAAATTATGCCCGGATTAGAGATGAGCAAGGTAATTTACTTATTACCTTAATTTCGTAAAAGTTGACACAATTTACTAAAAAATATATTTACAACTAAAGGAATTATTTGACTTTTACGTAATAGGTAAATAACTTTGCCCATCTCTAACCCGAATATAAATGCTTACAGTGTAGATCTCATAGAGGGATCTACCACATAGCACTTTACGGTAGTTTCACTGCCTTTTGTCACTTTATTACCTTTCTTTAGTTCGTTACCTTTTGATAGTTTCCACCTTTCTCCAGTTTCGCAACATTTCGCCAGCTTGGCCACCTTTTGCCGGTTTCGCCACCTTGTTTCACCAGTTTCGCCATTTCGTCCTTTTAAAACTTTTTTTGGCAAAAGTCGAAAGTAGGTTTCGCCTTTCGCCAATGGCGAAACCTCAAGGTTTCGCCTAACAACTAGGGATGTTACGGTCCGGCAAGGACCGCGGTCTGGACCAGTCTTTTGGACCGGTCCAAGCGGTCCACGGTCCATAAATTGGGACCGGTCCAGATCGGTCCGTCCGTAATATATATTTTATGCATTACTTTAAATACATAACTATGCGATTGAGGCTAAATCAAACTTGTTCTAAAATAATATTGCAAGCACATTCTTCAGTCGAAATCGATTTATGTGTTTTACATTACCCCCCCATAGTAAAAAAAATTTTTGATAAATATACATAGGCTACGGAACACTTCGGAAAATTTATATAGTCACGGAAAAATTCGGGAAAATTTTTTTTTTTTTGAAAAAAAAAATTTTAAAAATTTTACTATGTGAACCACCCCCTCCCCCCCTCCTGGAGGGGAGAGGGGGATAATTTAAAACACATAATCAACTTGGTCTGGCCTTACTGGAATTGGTTTTCGTGTATAACTTTAATTGCTAAAAACTGAATTAAGGTTAAAAATTTACTGGTTCCTGACAACTCAAACAGGATAATTTCTATATCAGTTTCTATCTTTTTATTACAAATAATTATACTTTTACATTTTTATTTATATAAAAAAAAACATTATACTGTATAATAATATAGTTCATTCAATTCGTGTGTTTCGATAGTCAAAATTCTCCAATCCTATTGGCTGCAGGTAGTCCGGTCCTTGGACCGGACTAAAATAGGACCAGTCCATGGACCGGTTTATGAAATTTGGTCCGGTTTGTGGTCCGCTGCTCGGACCCGGTCTTTTGAACCGAGACCAGACCAGGACGGACCGTAACATCCCTATTAAATTATTAATTTGTTGTTTATAATTAACTATTGCATATGCGTCCATAAGGACTTCAATAAGCTACCATCGTCAAATAATATAAATAAATTTCTCTTCTTTATTTGATATTTTAATTGCTATTATTAAAACTGAACTATGTTAAGAATGCTTAGTTTAAATGCAATCATATTATTGAAAAATAATTATTAAAATAAAAAAAATGATGGCAAGCATGTACATATACGTATGTATATACTAAAGCTAGTACATCATAACGTATGTCAAACCCTGTTTTTTTTAATCGTGCTTAATTTATTAAATCGGGTATGTGTGAGAATTTTTTTTAACAATACCCGATAATAAGCTATCCCGATAGGGAATGTACTCCCAAAATAGTTTCGGATAATACCGGAGTTTAGTATAGTTTCAGGTTTTTTACATAGTTTCGGAGTTTTGGAAATTAGTTTCGGCTATTTAAAACTAGTTTCGGTTTCGGTTTTTGGGACAAAAGAGTTTCGGGCAGCATCATTAGTCGAAAATAAGGATCCATGACAAAGTTATTTGAGTGATCTCTTTGAAGATTCGGTTAATGGTAAAAGTTTTCCAGACCAGGGAAAAAAAAGCTGAACTTTTGTAAATTGAAATGATAAAACGCACTTTTTTTTTTTTATTAATAAAAAAATTTGAAGTTACTAATAAACTTAAACCAGAGAATATTTTTTTATTTTTCTGATTTATAATTCAACATAGTAAAAATGCTGTTTACTATTTCGAAATGCGCCACTTTATTTGTTAATTTTGAAACCCCATTGTTTAATATTCATTGTAATGATAAACACATTTAAAATATTCTTCTGATTTACAATTCAACATAGTAAAAATGCTGTTTACTATTTCGAAATGCGCCACTTTATTTGTTAATTTTGAAACCCCATTGTTTAACATTCATTGTAATGATAAACACATTTAAAATATTCTTCGTTAAGTAAAATTTATTCCCAACACCTTTTAACCCATCGATTGAGACGCTTTAGTCCTGATGTCCAAGAAGATCATGAACATGATAACTTGATAATTTAATCAAAGGATATCCGGTGTCCCATAGCATGAACTTTAATAAATCCTAAATTAAACCGTCAAATATAATATTGCCATCTATCAAATCATTTCGCAACTTAATTTATTAGATTATTTAACCAATCATACATTTTACACAATGATAATTTTGATATAACTTATTATCTAAATCAATTTTTGTTAATTTCTAAAATAAAAAAAAAAGATTAATGAATAAAATTTTTATTATAATTTTTGATAATTTTGGAATAAAAATCTTATAATTTATAATAATCAAAAATTTCATATTGTTCTAATCAATAATAGGTTTAATTAGACCAGTTTCTAAAAATTTTTTTTTTTAACTTTATTTTCATCATCTGTGATTCTATTTCTTTAATCCAATAAATGCTGTAATTAAAGTATTGACAGATTGGATAATAGGTAGGGTTAACCGTTTAACCGGTTAAATATCGCTCCATAGTTCCGGATTGTATTGGTTGTGGGCCGGAATTATTTCAATGCTGGCCAAATTAAACGGTCAAACGAATAAACGATTAAGAAAAATTTTAAGCGGTTCCAATCCCTAATAGTGGTTATCTATTCGGGTCTGAACTCATGCATCTCTAGGCTAATTCAATTTAAATTTTGCCGTGCTGTAAACTGGGTCAAATTTTTATCTCAAGTTCATTATTAAAATTATAACCATCAAAAGCCATTCATTCTTTCAGCTGATATGATAGCCAAAGCATAAATATCAACTACCTCTGTTTATGGTTTTCTTTGCAAAATCTCTGTGCTAGATAAGATAAAACTTCATAAATTTTTATTTTTGTATTAGTAAGTCTCAAATCTGTAATATAATCGTTATCCAGTTCGTCTTAGAAATGTTTCCACTATGAAGATCTCAATGTTCAAATCCTGGTAATGGGTTTCAGATCTAAGGTTCAAGTTTCTGATTTTGAAATAAGTCAGTGACTATTGATTTCAAAACCAATGATCTATAACTCCTATTTATTTCTATTTGCAAGCTTATTTATATAATAATGAATTCTTTTAGGATCGTACACTTTCTTTCAAAATTTTATCAAAAAAAGTTTCTTATTATATCTCCGGACAACTCCTATTGCTTTTTCTGATTTCGAAATTTCAAAACAGAAATAGGGCTTTTCGAATCCCATTTATTTTCAAAATAAATTAACTTAAAACATGCTAATGAATTTCTTTACGATCCAATGCTATACAACTTAATAAATTAAATTTCTCTTTCCCATTTCAATTACGATACTTCATGAAGATTATTACGTAACGATACCTTTTTCCGCATATTTAAAAATAAGAATGTAATTTCCTGATTTGTCTCTCGATAACCCATAGTAATTTAAGAATGTTGGATTTTTATATCCGATTTCACAAAATACTTTTAACCTTAAAAAATGATTAATAATAAATTTAAATATTAAACCAATCACAACTGATAAATTTAAATATTAAAACCAAACGTAAAACAATCAATTTAAAAATTAAAACCAACACAGCAATAAATTTAAATATTAGAAATAAATAAATTTAATTATGAAAACAAATAAATTTCTCTCGCCGAAAAAATATTAATCATGAATTTTTATAACTGCAAATGAATAGATATTTAGTATGAGAAACAGTTGCAAATCTCTTTTCCAATTTCTTTAATATATTCAAGTAGTCAATTTGACCTTAGTCGACTTAGTCGACTAAATCGGTGGAAATTTCAAAAAGCCAGCTATGCTCAAAATGACCAAATAGATTAGATTATCACGATCCAGCCTTCAATTTAGCCAGATTTGTGTAACAGGATATTCACTTTTAATCAAGTTTTCATTTTTATTCACGGATCCCACCTCTAGTGCCAACGTATGTAACGATAAGATATATATGGCTTGCTGCAGCAGGTGGGAAACCACCGGCTGCTTCCACGGCGACTCACTATTGCTGTTTTCATAGGATGTCATTGTCGTTCTGGCCAACTCGGACAATTACTTGCTTTACAAACATGTGTGTAATGCAATGCTTTTCGGCACATTTATAAATGATTTCTCGAGGACTGTTGTCCCTTAAATTATAAACTTAAAAATAAAAAACAGGATTATCCTTGGCACATTCATGCCTCACTTTGGATGCCACATCTAGAATATCCAATTACATTAAACCAAATTTATTAATATGTACATTAATAATATAAAACCGACACGATTTTATATTTCTTTGTGTGGCTGAATTCACTCAAAAATATTATCAATTTTACGTGTCTATTTTTCTATGCAAATTGATTATGTGGATGAATATACCTGACATTTACATTTTATAATAGTTCTATGATATACTAAATAGTATAAATTTGACCGATTTCGCTTTTATTTTTTCTGTTATTTTTAAATATATAGATAGATATATTTATATTTATATTTTGAGCTTCATAATGCCGCATTTATTATATCGTCCTACAAGAGAAGCGCAAAGAGAAGCTAATACTGCATTACAAAAATTAAGAAGGGTGAGTGACCTGGGTGGCATTTTTTTAGATGGGCCCAATTTAATTAAGCTTCGATCTATATGATTAGTATTTGCATATGATATTACCTTTGAAAAACAATATTAACACAACTTACTAAAATTACTAATCACTATAATAGCTATTTTAACTATAAAGTTATTATTTATTGTACAAAAAATGATATTATTATTTAACTTTATTGATTAATTATACTCTTACTAATAAATATTTTTGTTAATGCAAGTCCGTAAGGACGTGTCAAAATGCTAGTAATTATATTGTTAATAAAGCTTTATATATTAATTGTTTAGTTTCTAGATATAAATATTTTAAATTATTACTTGTTATAAGATCTTTACAATTAATAAATTTTTAATAAATGGTCCAAAATAGCATCTGATGCTATGTTTATTTTGAATAAGTCAGTTTACTACTCTATTATACAAATTACTATGAACAGATAAAACATAACTTGTATATCTAAAAAAGTTCTTAAATAACTTGGAGATCAAATATTAAATAGTATTAATTAATGCTATTCTTTTTGGCATAATATTAAAAGTAGTATATTTATTAGTTTTATAACTTTAAAGTAATATTTTGATTTTTTTTTTTGTTTAACCTGTTGGTTTGATCGCTGACAGGATGCATATGGCATCACTTTTATTAATCATTAAATCACTAGGGCCTTCCTTAAATATCAGGCCCCTACATGTTTGGGATCTATATACATTATTACTTTAATAGTAATTTCAAATTCTATTGCTCACAACTGGATTTAACTGGCTAACCTATTTACTACCAGAGGCTTTAATTAGAACTGATCAATTTTTTTTAGCCAGAATTAACCAGATGACCTATCTACTGCTAGAAGCTTTTACTGGAACTAACTGAGTTCTTCTTAATGGCTGAAATTTTGCCAGAGGTATTCTTGTATCATACACGCATATTTGTGGCTGTGTTTTAAATGTGGTCTTGGTACAATTTTCCTCTTCATAAACTCAAGTGTGGGCAGTCTGACTTGAACTAGTGACGTTGCAATACTTTGCTATTGACCTGCAGATCTATTTTGATTTTTTTATAATTTTGTATAATACCTATACAAATATTAAATTACAGGTGCAACTAAAAATAATTCATTTTTATTATTTTTCACAGAGTCAAAAAGTATATAAAAATATACTGTTATCACATATGCATATTAAGGAGTAAAATTCTAGATAGCACATCAACATGTTTATCATTGTTACTGGCAAGTAATATGTTAGATGTCAACATATCATATATTAAATCCAAATATATATAAATAAATGAATTTGACTACAATAAAGGGGCATCCATAAATAACGTTATGTACCCTCATAGTAGCACTTGACCCCCTACCAGTGTATAAAATTCATGTGCACTATGTGTAGGTTTTTAATTTTGTTTAGTGAGTCCAATTTTTTAAATTAGATATATATTAGTATATAAAATATTAAGAAGATATATACATGTTTCATGTAAAAAAATTTATTTGTACATATCATAAAAGTTTTAATGCATTATCTTTAATCAAAATTTTTGTGCAAAATTGTGCACTATTATATAGTGCACAATTTTGCACAAAAATTTTGATTAAAGATAATGCATTAAAACTTTTATGATATGTACAAATAAATTTTTTTACATGAAACATGTATATATCTTCTTAATATTTTATACTAATATAAAAAATTGGACTCACTAAACAAAATTAAAAACCTACACATAGTGCACATGAATTTTATATACTGCCCCCTACTATATAAAAAAATTTTTCAAAATCCATATGTTTATATATAAAATTTTACAAGAACTTGAATATATTTTGACACAGTAATTCAACTTAGATAATTTAGATCCATTTGATTCGTCACAGTGAGATGAATCCAATGATACCATAATCATATTATTTGGATTACTAGATCAAAAGATATTTACAAAAAACTATTGGTTGTATAGTAATTTTATAAGAAAAGATATAACCAATAGTATTTGGCCAATACTTTTGATCCAGTGATCCAAATGAAATGAAATTGGTACCATTCGACTCCTCTTACTAAGATGAATCGAATAGTACTAGAATCATTAATTTGGACTACTAGATCAGTTTTTAGCCAATTTTTTCTAAAAAAATTACATTGTATTTATTTGACCCTCTCTACTTATTAGGAAAATGTTATTTTTTGTCCAACCCTCTTGTATAATGTTATTTATAGATGCCCCAAAGAAAGATACATGTAATCTCAATTTTTTATTAAAGAAAAATAAAGGTAGTAAGGCCAGACCAAGTTGAATCTGTATTTTATATTACTCCCACTCCCCTCCAGAAGAGAAGAGAAGAAGAAATTTTTTTCAAAAAAAATTTTCCAAATTTTTTGTGACTGTATAAAATTTTTCTAAAATGTCCTGTAGCTCTATGTATATTTATTTAAAATTTTTTTACTATGGAAGCAGTATTGAAAATTCAAAAACAATTATGATTTTTTGATATAGTTTTTTTTTATAATATTCATATTACAAATAAATATGTTTACAAAGAAAATTTAAAATAATTAATATATAAGGCCATATAAAATTAATTTTTTGGTACTTATTAAAACCTAAGCCCAAACTTTTATTTAAAAATTTTAAAATTTTTTTAAATTATAAAATTTAAATTTTAATTTTAAAATTTTTTTAAATTATAAAATTTAAATTTTAATTTTAAAAATAATAATCCAATATTATAGTATTAAATACTGAAATAAATAAAGTAATAACTAGTGATACAAATGCAGGTTTTTTGTTTTTGCATTGCATAATGCAAAATTATGCAGCATGATGCATTATGCAATCCTGCATCTTTTAATAATATAATTGCTTTATTAATTTTTTATTAGATTAATACTAATGCATATATTAGTAGTATATAACTAATTAGCATACTTTCAAATTTCTGAAATTAGCAAGAACAAGTTATTAGAAAGTTCAAAAGTGGTTAAGTTGGGTTGTATTATTAATATAGTAATTTACTAGTTGTATTAAATTAGACTAGCTATTAAATTTAAATAGCAAAATTAGAAGACTACAATATATAGTAGTAAAAGTATTATCAGAAAATTTGTTTACTAAAAACTATTGTAGCAAATTGAAAAAGAATATATAAATTATAATTTATAAGTTCTAATTTAAAAAAAATATTGTTAGAATAAAAGCAATTATATAATTTTAATTGAATCAAAAATATATGTTGCGAATTATCGTGAAGTCCACATGATCTTTATATCACTAAAATTTCTGAAAATCATGTAAACAATCAATTTACACTATGTAATCAAAATAATCAATGCTATACATAAATCGTATTCTTGATATCTATATATAAAGACCTTCTAACTGTATCAAAAAAGTGACTCTAACCCTAACTCTAAACATAAGCCAAAATAGAGTCTATAAAACTACTAACAAAAAAAATTTTTGCTTTGTATTTAGGGTTAGGGTTATAGTTAGGGTTGCCTTTTTGATATAGTTAAAAGGTCTTTTATTTATATATATCAAGAATGCAATTTATATTGCATATAGTCATATATTGAATTAACTATCCGATAGTCCTCGGTTATAGTATTCTGAACTACTAACAAAATAGAAAGAAAAGTAAAAAGAATAAACAAAATGGGGAGTGCTAAACTAACGAAATGAAAAAAAACAGGACAAGAAATAAAATGGGAGGGGATAAACAAAAAAAAATATAAAAACAGAGAAAAGGAGAAAAAGGCTGAAAAAAAGACGGTCATGACTACACTATTTTTGCCTGTGTTAGGCTTTAAAAATTATATAATATTGTATAGAAAAAATCTAATCTAACGATATATGTATTCTAGAAAGAGGAAAAGAAAAAAAAGTCTAATATCTAGAAATTTCTACATGTGATCTCTCCGATCTCTATTACACCAGTTATTGTTTATTTGGTAAGAATTAATCCAAATATCCTCGTGGGAGATTCTATTTCAGTAGACATGTCCAGATTTGGAAGGAGTAAACACTATTGATCTTTTGAAGGGGGTATGATGAATTGCCCACTTTTTGTGAAATTTCGAAATGTCCAAAGCAGTACCAGGAAAAGAGTACCAAAATAAAGGAGTTATAAGAGTTATGCTGTACAGAATAATATATTTAACCAAGTATCTACTTCTATTTTCATATCCATAGGCCTTGACAAAGCTCCAGAGTTTCTCTGCTACATTTTTGCTTAATAGCACCCAAGCCCGCCAAGGCAGTGTTGTACATAGGACAGTTGGGACATGAGCTGGGACATTTTGGGACATTTTGGGACAATTTTATAAATTGAAATTACTTAAAATTTTATTAAGATAACCTAATTTAAGGGTAGAGTATATGTAGATCATTTTTATATTACTAATTATGACTCTACTATGTAAATCAGATTACACTATACAATCACTATGAATGAGTTGCATAAATATAAATATAACATTATAAAATATCACTAAACCTGTTTTTGAATACTTGTTTTATCAAAACATCAAAAAAAAAAATCATATATTAACTAAGTTGGTATGTTAAAAATTTACTTACTAAGTTAATGAATTTTGCGAGTGATAAATAAATTTTGCGAGTGACAACGCGAAACTAGCCAATCAAATCACGTGATTTACAAATGATCTACAAGTGATCGACATAGGGTAAACTCTATCCTTAATTTTGTTAAAAATGTGTTTAGCACTTAAAAAATTATATAATTATATATTTTTTAAATTGATTTATTAATTATTAAGACTTGGGACATAGTTGGGACACTTGGGACACTGGGACGTTGGGACGTTGGGACATGGCAAAAAAAGGCTGGGATAGCAAAAATACAACACTGCGCCAAGGTGCCTCGCTTATAAGTCTATTGTTCTTTTTAATCTCTATTTCAGTCGCAGAACATACAGTGAATGGACTTTGTACCTGATAGCAGCTTTGGTAGAGTTTTGTTGTGTATAAATATGTTAACTGCATAGTTTTTGCAGGTCTGAGTTCTTGGAAAATTTGGTATGAGGGATTAGGGCTCCAATGGACTCGAACTGAGGCCGGACTTTAGGTAAGTCCGAGTCCTGGGTAAGTATCACTCGGGTCTAGAAATGGGTTTTATGAATGCGCATGATTCCCCAATTATGCGCGTGAATGCGCATTAATTCGCATGTTTCCAAATCATGTGCATTTTATCCCATCAAAATTTTATATAGGTACTAGCATCACCCGGTATAAAACTTGTCTACATCATAAATTTAATGCATTTTAAATAAGAACATAATTTTAATATTTTGTTTGTTTATTATATTATTTATTAGGTCAATATAAATAAATTATACTTTAAACTTATACTGGCTTTTCAGTTTTTTATAAGTATATACTATAATAATTATTATTATATTATATATATAAATACATACTTGTACAGTAAGCACTTATTTTATTTTCCTATTATATACTTTACACAGTACGGAATATAATAAGAATAGCGCAAGTTGAAAGCTGTATTAGATTGCTTGTTACAGTTTTATTATAAGGTTAATAAATTGTAACATATTAATAAATAAGAAAAAAATTTTAATCTTTATTTTTTTTTTAACAAATAAAAATATTATTTGAGGCTTATATACAGATAATATAAAGATTAAAGTTAATACGGATAAAGTAGATAAAACATGTAATTTTTATATCATAAATAAACATAAGCCATTCATGTCAGTGAGTTTTAAATACACTGCCGCCATATTCGGGAATCGATCTTTTTAAAGAAAATTGGCGCAGATCTGTTAATCTGAAATCGAGACCTACTAGAATGTGTAACAAGAAATTTCATCAAAAAAAGTATAAATAAAATGTAAGTTTGCAAGGTGGGTGGGTGGGCAGTACTCGCATCCACTTATTTGCGCAGGTAATACAAGCTCCTGGATAGGAAATATAGCCAATCGGGTGTGAAATTTTGCCTATTCCAGATCAGCCCAATGAAGAATTCGAACACGCGTAAAAGAAGAAAAAAGCAAAAACTAATGTTTAAATCGATCTTGGTGCACTAATTAAAAATGACGAAAATGAAAATTTACATATATTAAGCATCACTCTAACCCTATAGCCTCTAATGTTAAGACCCTAACCCTAAATTTTTATCTCACGTACTTAGTTTATTTACAAAATCGGATTCCCTTTTTTATTTTGTGTTACCCATGCAAATAAGTAAAATGGTCAGTACTCTAGTAATGGTTTATGAATTCGAAATAGTAAATTTAAATAGAGTATATAAAAATGTAAAGAATTTTTTAGGCTAATTTGGCATGATCTGATTCTAAAGGAGAGTATGCAGACAAAGACAGGTTGATCTTTGATCAAGTATTTTCACGGTAACTAAGGAAAAATTTTTATTTATTTTAATTAAAATAATATATAAAAAAAAAGGAAAACCCCAAATATGGAAAACAAGCATCATACAAGAAAAGTACAGAAGTACCGAATTAGAACAAAACTATGCAACAAACTGTATTCTATGTTAAAAAAAATAGTTTGTTGATTGGTATAATTTTGTCAAATGGGAGTTGCTAAATACTGTTATCCTACATCCACTTCTTCAAAGATATTAGGTAACTAGAGTGATCTTAGACAGTGAACACTTTGTGTAACTTCAAACTTTGTTTCTGTGGTATATCTAAGTCAGTATGGCGTTTTTAAGAAAACTTAACAAAGAAGATTTAAGGCAATTTGCAATTACGAAAGAGGCTACAATTAAAAGTATATGAGGATACTAATAACTGTTTGATTTGTGTAGTTAATAGTTGTTTTTATTATTGAAAGAGTATGAAGACTCGATGTTGAACTTG
>QKWP01000312.1:8949-26387 GCA_003550325.1 Gigaspora rosea
ACCAATTCACCGATTCACCAATTCATCAATTCACCGTTTCACCAATTCACCAATTCACCAATTCACCAATTCACCAATTCACCAATTACACCAATTACACCAATTCACCAGTTACACCAGTTACACCAAGCCGATTGGTAATTGGTGAAATGGTGAAATCATTTCACCACTCAGATTTAGTTTCACCAGCATCTATAGTCGTATCTACTATGTCCAAGACTTTTTTTACCTGTGTCCACGTTCAAATATCCATAGTGTCTACAACTGTCCAAAGAATATTTTGACTTTAAAATTTAATAAATTAGTTTAAGAAAAATATGATTATATATTTTTTATAGTTCTGAATATTTTTCTAAAAAGAAAAAAATAGGTTATTTTAATAAAATTTTAAATAATTTAGATTTATTTTTTTGTTCACAATTGTTTACAATTGTCCACAAATTGTTCAGAGCTGTCCCGTGACAACACTGCCCTAGAGCATGCCTAGGGGCATGCCAAAAGGTCAATGGGCATGCCCTGGTTATGTGATATAAAGATCGAATATGATTAGCTAAAAATCTGTATAATAATTACTTTTATAATTATACTACGACAAAAGTTTTTAGGTTACGTTATTGATTCAGATCACCATCCAACTATTCTAAAATAGTACTCTAACCCTAATTAACAAATTTGCATCCAAAACGTAACCTAAAAAACTTAGGTTTCACCCTCCCATATTATATTTTGATTAATTATACAAATATACTATGTTGCTTATAACAAAATCATTCCAATTATGTCTAATCCTATAGTATCACATCCCAACAAATTATTAAATTCATAATTTACTATATAGTGCTGCATATAGTATTCCAGAACCCCAAAGAACTCTGATACAACTCAGATCTGAGTTTGTATAATATTAGCTAAATAGGCATATAAAATAGGCCAAAATTTAAAAAATTTACTATATAAAAATGCAATGTTTGATGAATTTCTATACAAAATTTTCTTTTTTAGTAACTTTAAGTTATATCAGAGTTCTTTGGGGTCCTGGTATCCCGGGTATTTTACAAGAAAGCCTAAATTGAATAATATCCCCAGACATTGGGTGATGGGAGAATAATACAACTAATTGAATATTAATTGTTACTGATCTGTATACACCTTGCTATTAAATATATCAAACACAATAAAAGGTTGTATTATTACCTGTAATTGTGAAAATTGGCTATGAAATACTTGTCAAAAAAGTATTTGGCAATTCTATTTCGATATCATTCTGCAATTCTTGACATATTACTAATGTTATATCATGCGGAACTTAACCCCGATTGTTAAAAAAAAAAAGAGATCCTTAGGCCATACAAACTTATACTATTGGTTTCATATCACCAAGTAATCTTTCGTGACCCGGCGACCCGGATTTTAATTTTTTTTTAAAAAAAATTTTTAATAAAAAAAATTTTATATATGTAATTGATTAATAATCTTTACTATATTAAAAATTCGCTCTGTTCGCATAATTATGAATAGAGAATTTCTATTGGCTAATATATTAAAAAATTAAAATTTCAAAACCCCATCTCACTAACTCGATTGGGATATGAAAACCAATAGTATAAGTTTGTGTGGCCTTAGATTAATTGCTTTTTAAAAATAAGATAGAAAAAAAAGATAATCATCGCTTTTATGTCTATAAAAATTAAACAATTATAAAATAGTCAGTTTAATGAACAATAATAAAGATGATTAGGGCACATTAATATACTATATAGCGCTCGATTAAGTACCCCGAGTATTAACCAGGAAACTTGTGTTAACCACAAATAGTACCTTTCGGGTACTGTGTATGGTTGTGAGTACTATGTATGGGGAGTACTTTGTTTAGTAGAGGAGGTACTGTATTTAGCAGGGGTATACTTTACAATTATAAACTTTCTTAGTACTCGGGTTTAAATAAATTTTTAAGGCTCCGTGAACAATATAGTACCTAGGTATATATCGATCTTCAAGGCCGTTAGACTAATACAGTACCCAGATACTAATATATGGGAGTACTATTTAATGGGATACTTTATGGCGCACTATATGGTATTTATTAATAAAGCTAGAGATGAGCTAAAATGTGCATGATTTGGAATCATGCACATGAATGTGCATTTTTTAACTATGCTGGTTTGGAAATATGCATATGAATGCACATTAATGCGCACGATTCAGAATCATCATATATGAAACCCATCTCTAGATAAAGTCACTAATCAAACAAAAAAAATTAAATAAATTTCGTGCTTGTATCTTTTTTTGCTAGTAAATTAAATCAAAAACATGCAACTTCCTTCAGGCTTTACTCATACCCTTCCCAGTCAATACTGTTGATGGACTGGCTTTTGGTATTCAGTAGATAAAAAAACGGGTACTAGATATACTGCCAAATGTTAAATATTGTAAAGATGAACTCAAAGAAAACCTGATAAGCTTCACCAGCATGTTCTTAAATGCAATAACTGGCAAGTTAGTAATAGAACTAGCTATCTTAAAAAAGCTAGTGAAAAAGCAATTCGTGTTCGCAAAAGAGCTAAATATAACCAAAAAATTGAAACAGAAGAAAAAAAAATCGGAAAGAGTTATTAATAACATTTTCTAAGCAAGAAAGTATTCTAAATTGGTGTGTCAGACCTATGGCTCATATTCAATTTGAAAAACTTTATACAAAGCTTTTGTATACCATGATCTATGGCAATATTCTGTTTAACTTTCTCAAAATCCCTATTTTTGAGATTACCTTTACGACTTGTCTTCTACTGTTAACCTATAGAAAAACACAAAAGTGATCATGACTTATGATTCATCAATCCACATTGAATAAAACAGCTACTATTCGATTTAGCTCATTGAGACGGTTCAAATGAGCTATAGTACGTCCCTGTACGACTTCTGGTTGCCAAAATAGTAGTCATCAAACATTTATAATTATATTTATCCTTGGATCAGCAATCTGATTGGCTAGGAGATTGCTGCGGGCAAAAACGTTAGATCTGACATATCTGAAAGATGTCATATTTATAGCTTATATTCTAGATATCTCATATATTATATTTATATTATTTATCACATATATTACATTTATTATATTTATACTATATATTTTATTAATAGTAGTTGTAGTATATATTACACATGTAAAAGATATTGACCGTTACATTTGTAAAAATCCAAAAGGTATAAAAGCGGCTGATGTGAACCCTAAGTTCAACATCGAGTCTTCATACTCTTTCAATAATAAAACTAATTATTAACTATACAAATCAAACAGTTATTAGTATCCTCATATACTTTTAATTGTAGCCTCTTTCATAATTGCAAATTGCCTTAAACCTTCTTTGTTAAGTTTTTTTAAAAATGCTATACTAACTTAGATATACCACAGTAACAAAGTTTGAAATTACACAAAGTGTTTACTGTTTAAGTTCACTCTAGTTATCTAATATCTTTGAAAAAGTGGATATAGGATAACACTACTTACTAACCTCCTTCAGAAAATATGCTACGAGAACGTATTCTAACAGAACCGTTTTCTAGCTGTTTTCAAAAAAGTTATTTACTATGTCTACACTTACCAATGCTATAATTTGTCTAGACGACTGAACAGATACATCCAGAAACTCCATTTATGGGTTTATGGTTCTTAAGGAACTTCAGAAATATCTTGTTGATATTATTGATTTATCTGTAGACTGTCACAGAGCAGCTTTTATTAAAGAAACAACTAAAGATATTCTTATTAGAAATGGATTCCAAATAAAGTCTGCTATTGTATATGTTACTGATAATTCTTCTGTAATGGAGTCAATGAGAAATCTTCTAAAGGTAATATTAAATATCTAAATTCAATAAAAAATAAATTAAATTAAATAAACGAATCATAAAAAAAATAAAATAAAAAAAAAAAAAAAAAAAAAAAAAAAAAAAAAAAAAAAATAAAATAAAAAAAAAATAAAATAAAAAAAAATAAAATAAAAAAATAAATAAATAGAATAGAATAAAATAAGGGCAATAATCAGTTAAGTCCATTGTTGGAATTTTTTTGAGTAATATTAAACTATTAAACAACCTATTTTTATATAATAAAATTAAAATTAGTTTAACATCTTTAAATACGGTTTTTTAGATAAAAGGATACGGTTGTAATTTTGTTATTTCATATGCTTTGTACAATTTGTTTTGCCATATAAAGCAGAATGGTTAGTGAGGGGATTGGTGATTTTGCCTTGGCCCTCTTCCTGGACCATTTTTTTTAATTGCTCCAACCCTTCCCACTGCATGAATAACAACGCTATAACTTTCATAATAATAATGAATTATGGCAAAAGATACTATAATTCATTATAATTACGACAAGTTACGATATTAAGTTTATATTTCTACTTATATGATTCTACTACAGTATAAAAAATATTAAATACCGAATTACTATATTAATCATTTATACTCACTATTATAGGAAGAGTATCTGAATATCATATCTATAAGATGCTATTTGCATGCATTCAATTTAATTATGAAGAATATTGTTGGGTTTACTAGTACTGTCCCTATCTGCAATAGGGATCAAAAGCTTGTGAATTTTTTTACTTCCTTATACATATAGCTTCGAACTTTACGAAATTTGCAGAAGGAACATGGTATTTCCCATTTTTTAAGTACTATTTGTGAAACTAGATGGTACTCTATTTCTAAGGTTTGCTTGGGCATATCTTCTTTCAAAAGAGGTTTCCAATATTGTCTTAGGTTAAATGAAACAGAAAAAACAAAATACTCAAAAATCAAAGATGACATAAAAGCTATCATTAATGACAGATATTATTTCACCAGTAATGATACATTAGTTAAAGTAATTAAGCCCATTGTTGATGCAATTGAAAGGCTCGAATCAAGAGAAGCAACCCTAGCTGATATTTTTAAAGAATTAATTCATATACATTTAGAAATATCTAGACACGATATCCCTATTGTTGGTTTCAAAGCCCACACACTCTCTGTCATTAGTAAAAGAGCAAGAGAATTCTCTGATGACATTTACTTTATTGCTTTGTTTCTTTCCCCGGCTCATAAGAATATGGCTATTTCTAGATACATAAACAAAGATCATATTATATACGGGTGTATAGAATTGGCTAGAGCCTGGAACTAAAAGGATGCTAATCTTCTCCGCAAGGAGCTAATTGGCTATAATAATAACGATTCCTCTTCAAATTCTTATCTGTAAATCTACAAAAATGCCTGAGCATTTTGGTCCAAATTTACTGATAATTCTTCTCTTCTTTATTGGTTCGCCTTGAAAGTTCTTGCAATTGCCCCCTATAGTGCTGTGTTCAAATGACTTTTTTCTTTTTTAGGTTTAACGAAAACAAAGTCAAGAAATAGACTTTCTCTCAATACACTTTTTAGGCTTGAACATATCAAAAGTGAACTTCAAAAGCCATTCTAACTAAAAAAAAATATTGGAAAAAAAAACTTTCAGAATCTGAACTTTTTGAAAAAAGTATTAGCATATTGTTTGAAGATGAGAACAAAGATAGTGAAAATGAAATAGAACAAGAAAAAATAGAAGGATTAGATAAAATAAACAAAAATATTGATTTAGTCGATCTTGAATATGAGAATATATCTGCAATAGAGGAATTCTTCAATTTTGATGTATTTAAAAGTGACTAGGAGGCTTTTTCACTTGATAATAATCATTTCATATTGCAAAGCGTAGATAGTAAAAAAGGCTGGTCAATTGAGGATATTATTTATTCTTAGACAAAATATATGTAATGAAAACTTGTATACTTATCATATTATAAATTAATCTAAAATAATAATATTATTAAGTTATAGAATTTAAATATCATATATTCCTGAAAATAAGCTACCTTTTTTGGGCCAAAAATTATATGAAAAAACATGGATAGCTTATTTTTAGTATATAGACATTTTTGAAAAAATTGAAAAACGTACTAATAAAAAGTTGTCCAAATGACATCAAATTTTTACTATAAGTGTATTTTGATGCGCTGAACAACTTTACTTAATTGGACTTTTGAAGTTTACTTAGTAAAAAAAAAGATTTATGTAGCAACTGCCAACGTATTTTTTGAGATTTTTGAAAAAAATCAGGGAGGTAGCTTATTTTTGGAGTAGCTTATTTTCGGGAATATACAGTAAGCAACACCTATTTCAAAGAAAGTTTATAATATATAATAAACTTACTGAAAGCTAAATTCTAAGTAAAGATATAAAAATTTTGAAGTGAAAATCTTTCGAATCAAAAGCGTTCACTAAAAAAAATTTTTAAACTTGGTTTTTAATAAAAAAAAATTTTTAAAGTCAGTTTTTAATATTGCCAAAAGTTACTCATAAAAAGAATAAATACCAACATAGTACCTGTAATAAAATAGAAACCTGCACCTGCACATTTGTAAGAAATAATAGTATGTATTTGTAAGAAGTAACCGTGTGCATTTGTAAAAAGTAACAGTAAATTGAGTCGATGTATATACTCGCCATATATTATATGACTTGCGTAATATATCTGATTGCTAGATTATTGGGTACAATCAGAAGTGTAAAAAGTCACCTAATGCAAAAGACGAACAAGGTTGTTGGAAGGTTATGGATAATCATTTTTTTAGACAGAAGGTATGCCATATAGCACAGGGGCATGCTTCAACTCAAGGCATGCTCTTAAAGGCATGCCAAATTTTTTACCCCTGTCTTGAACCCTATCCTCCAGAAATAATAGACTTTGCCTATTTCTAGTTAAGATTGTCCATAAATATTTCATTTTTTAGATCAGCAAACTCAAATAGTATATTATATTAACTTATAACAAAACTATACAAGTTTCATAAATCTTCAGTTAAATGAAATTGTTAATTGCTAATTCGGCAATAATAGGCACTAATTTTATATAAAAAATTGGGAAAAAATACAAAAGTACCCCAGAAATCTAAAGAGAAATAGGTACAAAAATCGAATCACTTGTCTTTTTGATAGTACATAATCGTAATACAAAAGTCAACATTTAACACTATATAAAAAAAAGTTATATTTGAGAACGTTCAATATAGACGCATCGTGGATTTACTATAATTAAGTCAGAGATTTCGGGTTAGCAACTTCATACTGAGTATAATGCATACATCACAGCCCGTATAAAATTTCTAATGATTTTACTAATTTTTACTTCCAATACTTTGAAAAACCATACTATGACTAACCTAATATATGATCTGTTGGTTGCATCTCTTGAATTACTGTAATGTGCCGCTACTTGCATATATAATATTTTTTCATAGTTTTACTGCATGACAAAAGCATTTTCTTGATCATTTGACCCAAACCTTTTTTTAATAATTTGTTCCAAGCATACTATATAAACACAAAATAACTTCCATCTTCGCTTTAATTAATTGACCTGCTATTTTGGTTATGCCTAGGTGAGTTATTTAGAAATAATATTGATTTTTGAACTCAATATAGTCAGTCTTCCATAAATGATATTGGAAAAAGTAAACAGATCAAATGATGTGACTTAGAGAAAGAAAGTGAGAGAATGTGCTTATAGAGAGTCGGCTATTTATTTTCTAACAATAATTATATGCTATATAGGATGTGTATTTAATTCGAAACACCCAACAAATCGAGTTACTACAAACTTTATCAGATAAAGGTAATAAACATCAATAAGTTCAGATGTGTTTGTAGATTTTTTTTATCATATATGCACATTGTTACAGTATAAGCCTGGTTCCTTATTTTAAGATATTTATTATATATTCATATTGGCGCTAATTCAAGACCATATGGGCCCTCAAAAGTAGAAACCAAGGAATTTGGCCGATCACGGGTTTTGAGAAAATCGGCAAAAACTATTTTGTTACACAAAATCAAAACAATCTAAAATTAGGTTATTCATGATTAACAAACCTGTTTAAACAGGATTATTAGATCTGCAGATTCCGTATTACTATCGGTAAATCTTGGTAAATCTATTTTTAGATTATAGCATCAAAAGTTTTAACCGTTGTATCACAAAAATTTATTAAGTGATCAGACTTTCATTATTAAGTAAAAAAGATTGGGCCTAAAATTTTACACCTAATCAATCAAACAGGTCAATTTTCACAAAATAGTCAAATTCCTTGGTTTCTACTTTTGAGGGCCCATATAAGCTAGTTTTGAAGGTCTCGATTTTCAAAATAACACCCACGAGCGTTATTTTGCGCTTATACAATACATTTGAAAATAAACAAGGTTTTGAAAATAATGTCAGCTAGTGGAAGGAATTTTTTTATTAACGTGTGATCTTTAGTTGAATTAAAAATCATGATTTGTAGGATTTGACGACATAGTGTAGTTAGATTGTTGTTACCCCCAAGTAGTTGTAACAAAAGGTACAGAGTTCAAATCCCACCGGAGACTATTTTGAAAAATTTACCTGCATTACGGTAACCTGAACTCTGAGCTTGGATGTACAAATCTGTTTTCTGAATTATACCAACTCGTATTGGGAGCTCTGGCACTGTGTTATGCACAGAACTAGGCATATAGATCCTGGGGAGCGCAGGTGCTGTGTTATACACAGAACCATAGAACAAAAAAAAACTATACATGGCAAGACCCGAGCAAAGAGGTAGCCGATTTCTGATGGTACTTAAACAGAAATCGGATAGGAACAGACCGGAAATGGACTGACCAGAAGCAAATTTACGACAAAAAGGGCCTATGGCGGGGCTCTACCAATCAAACTGCCAGAGTTGTACCGGAGGAAAAGGACATGTGTTATGGAAGCATATACTAAGGAGAGGGAAACTATTGTGTTCGCCAATAGCAGACCACTCCTTTCGGGTCCTCAAATTGGAAGTAGGAATGTAACCGGGGGAAAGAAAGCGAGGTAGGGGTAAGGAAAGCAACTGGAAAGTAACCAGAAGAGGAATGGTAGAAGTACTGGGGTTGGTGAACTTTGTAAGGGCATGTATCATGCTATAGATACTAGTAAGAAGGTAGTGGTTTAAGATATGGGCAGGTTGTGGCAGCATTAAAAGATGGCTTGAGATACGAACCTGGTAGCGGCAGTACTACAGGTACTATTAGTGGACAAGTAAGGTCCAAAAACCAGGTTGAGTATATGAGTGGGACATATAGGATACTCTGGTAGGTTTAGGTCATAGATAAAATAGTCTAAGTTTTGGCACTTGGTAGTTGTAGTAATCCAATGCAATATATCTAGGCTGTTGTAATAATTACTATACTTAATAAAAAGACCAAGGCATGACCTCACCTTGTAACTAAAAAAAAAATCATGATTTGTGGATATTTATACTTTGCTATTTCCAATCTCTATTGTGAATTTTTATTTGAATTGGTTAATAAAAATAGGTGGAATATGTTTTTTTTATCCACGTAGATCGAATTTACGATTTATATATACTACAAGTCCGAGTTTAAAAAATTTATTATCAAAAAGAATGAAATCTTGTATTTAATAAATTGTATTCACAAGAATAAAAAAAAAAAAGCTCAAAAAATTGGTAGTGATTTATTTTAATTTCATTTGTCATATTATATTAGGTTTAAAACCTTTTTGAGAGGTTTTTAATCATAGCTGTTATGGCCATTGCATGGTTAATAAGGTCTTAATTCTCTTCACCCAATGAAAATCACTAAGCAAATCTAATAAGATCCAATGCAGCAAATTTATAAAATACCTTAAGATTTGGTATTATATAATTCAGGATTTAGTATTGATTATTGTATAATTGATAACTAAAATTTCAAAACTTCACAAATAAATTTTTTGAAGTACTTATGTTTATTTTTGTAATTCAAATTGTGAATTTTAATAATAAGCCCAATTCTGTGCAATTTCAGTTTAGCAAATTTAATAAGTCCAATTCTGTGCAATTTCAGTTTAGCAGATAAATGCGTTGTATCATCTTTTTTTATTCCATTTTCAATAGCACTTCTTTTTTCATTCTAACAAGCTATATAATCTTCATTTTTTTCGAAACCAATTGCAATTTTCCAAGTTTTTCAAATGTCCAAACTTTAGAGACCCGAATACTTGATTAAATAGAATGCTGTATGTTCATATATTCTGCTATAAAAAATAGAGCATTTCTATTTGTACACGGGGTGTTTGAACACTGTACTACACAAATCATATAGAAAAATGCAGTATGCAGATTATTTTTTATACAACAAACATAAAGAAAAAAAACAAAAATTAATTGTATCTTAAAATTTTGCTTAAGAAACAATCTATGGGCTCTAAGAAAAAAAATTCTTTGTAAAATTTTGGTATAAACCATGCCCCCCTGCCCCATCCCAGTTCTTACCCTAACCCTAATATTAATTAAATTATCTTTTATTTTAATAAAAAATCTTTTAATTTATAAAAATTATTATACCTGTGTTCAAACACCCCATGTACAATTAGTTATTTTCTAAAAAATAATAGTAAATAAATTTGTTTAATAGTTATGAACTCACTAACAATGTTGCATCATAAACTATTATTTTATTACCATAAACCAACTATATCCAACAGTAGAGATTTCAAGAATCTTATGGCTGTTTGTGGGTTGTTTAAAATTCAAGCACTTTAGTCTTATCCAAAAATTGTAGAGCCATACTTTGTTTCACAGCTTGAGATATTCTTTTAATCCAATTAGCTATAGTTGATACTTTGGGTACATTTTGGTATTCAATCCCACACTGTTGTGCATGACATAATAATTCTGTATGCATTTTTGCTGCATCCATTTTAATTTTGTGTTCGTTATGCCAGAATGAAACATAACCTCTAATAATCTTTTCACTTTTTCAGTTAGTTGCTTTACTGGATCTTTATGATTAACTTTAAGATTTTTCTGTAATTCCCAACCTAAAACAAATATTATATGGGATCTTTGCTAGGAAAACCACAGTTAGACACTATTTAGATTTTGACAATAAAATTTGAAATTGCTAGCTATCTATTAATCCAATTTGAATAAAATTTTTTTTATTTTATAAAGTTATTTAAGCTTTATAAAATAAAAAAAAGTTTATTCAAATTGGATTAATAGATAGCTAGCAATTTCAAATTTTATTGTCAAAGTCTAAATAGTCTCTAACTGTGGTTTTCCTAGCAAAGACCCCATATGGTTAAAAAAAAAAAAAAAGTAGAATAACAAAATTAACATTTTAATTTTGACTAGCCAAAAGAGTAATAAATACACCTTCTTGATAAAACATCTATATCCATATCTGTTATATTTGCTGAATTTATTAAAACTGAATCTTCATCACTATTCATGCTCTGTTAATAAAATTGCAGTTATTAGCTAGGTATTAATAGAGTTAAATAGTATATGAATAACAACAAGTCTTATATTTGCTTGGTTTATAAATTCTTCCTTGCATTTATCTAAAAAATTCGTTATATTTAGTAAGTTACATTATGTTCAAATTATAAATAATCTATAGATAACTTACTTTGAGTTGAAATGGTCCAAGTTTTTACTGGTTGTGTGTGTATTGTTGAAGATGGGCTTGGAACATAATCTTTTATAATTTTTTTTTAATTGTAAAGAGCTAAATTTATGCAAAGTCCAAATCCAAGTAAGGACCATGCACAAATATATCTTGTATTCTTTTGTTTCGGGCCATGTAAATTTGTGCTATGTTGAGATTCCCGAAAGTGTGCCTAATTTTTTTTTTAAATATAATTTAAATAAATGGGTTAATTATATTGAATTTTTAATTTTAACTATAGTATTCACGTAATTACAATCATACATAGTATTACCTAAAATCACAATTTGGCTCAAGATGAGCTATATGCATTCTTGATAAATTTTTTATCACATTTTCGATATCTTCTCCTGATTTAATATTATAGCCTAACTTTGACCCATCTTTTAATTGAATGCGTAATTTAAAAAACTAATTTGGTTAAATTATATTATATACAAATTTAAATATAACTAGAACAAACCTGTATGTGATGTAAGGCAATTATAGATTTGGCTTTTCCTGCTTCAAGAAAAATTCATTTTTGAGGACTAATATTATACCATTCTTTCCAATGGCTCAAAATTAATATTAATTCAGTGTTTCTGTAATGTGGGCTATTGTCTGATACTATGGTTATCTATTGAGGTTTTGGATTAATAATTTCTATAACTTTATAAAGTGATGAAGCTGCAAACCATGCATCTTGACAAGTATCATCTGACCAATGGTCAAATACTTGTATATTTAATTTTTCATCTAAGCTTTTTTGATATACAAGAACAGTATATAAGGTCTATCCTTGTTTATCAAAAAAATCTTTCTTAGTTTCACATGCACTTTGAGAATTAATTCGCATTTTGAAATCTACAAGAATTAGCACCCCATTATGGTCTAAAGATTTAAGTTCAGCAGCTAGTTGTGCATTCAAATAAGTTCTATATGCATGATGAGCTATAAAGGCTACTAAACGATTTTGATAATCTATTAAAAATAGGGTTCCACAATTTGATTTGATCTTCAAATATTTGAATCAAATATTTGATCAAACTCAAATTCAAATTTGACTATATTTGATTTGATCAAATTCAAATATGGCCAAATTTGATTTAATTTGACAAATATTTGATTTGATTTGAATATTACTATTAAAAAAATCAAATTCAAATCAAATTCAAATTCAAATATTTGAATCAAATCAAATTCAAATCAGGGTCAATTTGATTGGATCAAATTCAAATTGATCCAATATTTGATTTAATTTGAATTTGAGGAACCCTAATTAAAAATTCATGCTATTTAATATCTAGTTTTTCTTGTAGAAGAATAAAAAATTCGAAAAGATTTTCATATTCTTTGCAGATATCAGAATGTAAATAGTTACAATCTCGCTAATACACAAGTTATGAATTGGAACACCTTGCTTGGTTACTAAAAGAGTTTTTGCATAATCTTTTCATAAATATTGGTATAAATGTTCTATTTTTTTAATTAATTTTTTCTATTTTTTTAATAATTAGTTTATAAAATAATCTAGGTACATATTTATCAACTAATGATTCAATATCATCAAATACTTCATAGTCACATTTATTACATATATTACAAAGTCCACCCATATTTTCTTTATATAAAAATCGTCCACTTTCTAAACGTATCATAATTGCAGTTCGGCATATTCTATTTGAAAATTCTTTATGAAACTTTTTCTACAAGCCTTTTTTGTATCATGCAAATATACTACAGGTAAGCTAGTTGAAGTATTGGTTTTGTAACTACTTAGTGAAATATTATCTTTGTGCATAAAAAATTGATCAAATTGTATTAAACTTTCTTGTGAAAATCAAACGCGATAAATAACTAGTTTGTGAAGTGGTGGTGCACTGTATTTATTGGTTATTGCATGCTTTTAGGAATCATAAATTGTATATCATCCAATCTATTTTACATTAAATTAAATTTATTAATATTTATTACCGGTAATAATAAATTAAAATTAAACTTTCTTATATTCAAATTAGACTCTAATTCAGAATATGTAAAATTATTCGCAATAATTAATAGTATATATCATTTACCATTTGAGGTTTTTTTATTATTAAAAAGTGCAATATAAACTCTTTCCTGTACATTATCAAAAATCGGAAATAAACAAACAGTAGAGATAAACAACAAAACTTGTATTACAAGCCTAAATGTTATAGCGATATTTGGGCCTTGCCACTTTACACAACATAAACTCTAACTATATTAAGGAAAAGGAATTACTCCGCAGCCTTCGCAATACCAACTTCTTTCAAAAACCTGTTGCCGACTATGTCGGCAACAACACCATCACATGAACCTGTCAATGACGACACAAAAGAAAACCGGATACCAATGGAAACCGATATAGAAGACAACCAATACTCCAATGAACAACCTAACAAAAAAAATCGTAACCGTCATACCGCCCGCCCGATAAAAACTTCCAATAACCTATATGCGCCTTTACTTTCAGACCCATCACTCGAAAAAATCTACTCAGAAAGTGGCGATCCCAGTTTACCCCCGTCAACTCCAGAAATGATGTCACAGGACAATCACTCATCAAAACAACCCACTTTAGTCAAACCCCAACCCAGAACCCGATCCCATCACCCCAATTTGTACTCCAACAAAATATTCCCACGCAGAATGATTTCAGCACCACAAAACAACCCACTTTAGTCAAACCCCAACCCAGGACCAGATCCCACCATCCCATATTGTATCTCAACAAAATACTCCTACGCAGAATGAATCTGGCACCTTTAATACTATGAAAATCGACTCAGATCAGGACCCCGACCTCGGAAAAGACATCTCATCGACCAGAACTATTACAGAATCTGAAGATATCCCAAAAACCTATAGTCAAGCACTCACAGGACCAGGCACCTCTACCACCACCCACACATCCAACATCCCGACCTCATTAGAACTATCAAAACTTGGACCGAATCGATCCGGCTTACCTTATCTGACATGAAGACAGATCTCTTCGATCAAAACCTTTGGACCAAAGACAAGATTATCGAGGCCTTTGCAACGCCCCCACTTCTTGAACAACTTATTAAACATAAACTGCAAACCAAACCAACCCTAGAAACCATCCCTTCTGCCATAGAAGCCAAATTATTCCACAAAGACCGGGCCTTTTTCCGGACCTTTACCAGACGACATGACACCCGTCCTCCACATCAACGGCAATTCGTCACCCTGCTGAATAATGCTACAGAAAAATTCAGAAAACAAAATGAAGCTTACGTCATTAACAAAATCAACCGAGACCAAATCTTTGACCTACTCAGAAAGAAACTAGCAATTGACTTCTGGACAAAAGAGGAATTCACCAACTTAGACCCATATGAAATTGCCCATTACACACTATATCTAGCAGGCTTCGCAAAGATCAAAATCTGCCTAGAATTCAAAGCCTTACGAAAATTAATAGCCAACATCAAAACGAATTTGCTACAAAAATTGCCAGACACACCTGATGGGATAGACAAACAACTCAAAGATGCTCTACCTTTCTCACTCCCACTTGAAGACCGCAGACAAATTCGAGCTGTCGCTATTACCTTACACCAAGCCTTCACCTTCAACCTCCTCCCTGAAACATACATTGCTGATAACAGGACTTCCTTATCGGCACACCCGGCCGACCTAAATGAAGCAACCAAAAACATCTTCCCAATTACTACACAAGATGAACTAAAGAAGTTAGGACAACACAAACAGAGTCTTCAGGAGTACTACATTTTTAGTTGTATACCCTCTACATACTTCGCCCTACTGCCGAGAAAACCTCCCTTACCACTAACCCCCCAAGACCTCACCCCTCAATTACAAAGGTTATTTCCTTTCTACCCTACCAGCGGTGACCACTTCCGAGAAAATGTTAGACGTCTAAGGGCGGTATACACTTTTCATACCCTATCTAATGACTACTTAATTAGCAAAAAAAGACTACTAGCGAACCCAGAACAACTCGGCCTAAAGGAATTCTCCTATCCTATCAATAACATGAAAACACTACTAAACTTCTTCCAAATACTTCCTAAATTCTATGCGAGACCAGACCCTCTCCCAAAAGCATATGTCTCTTTTAACTACTCTGAAAAACCGGATCTCCCACTTGACCCAACCCAAGTGACAAAAGTAAACTTGACGCTATCTATTAAAATGCCGAAAAAGCTAACAATCGCTGCATGAGCCTTGAGACAACACTACTTCTTCCAATCGATCCCCAGTGAATGGATCAAAATACCTCCCCCAGAGGTCTCCTCAGATAACCTTCCCAAACTACCATTCAACAATGACCAAATTAACAAACACATAAAAGAAAGGGTCCCTTCCCCTTCTCTAACTTTTCCTATTACTAAGCAATCCGATGTCCCAAAGGCAATTGAACTCCTGAGAGAGTTTTTTACTTTTGATTTCCTCTCTGACCTACTATTCAACGTCCCCACTTTAACTCCTCCAAGTTGGAACCTTTTTGGAAAGCATCCCCCACCGACAGAAGACATCGACATGACTCCATCAGAGTCAAACGAGAACAACTCTACCCTTATCAATGAGTGATCAACTAATACCACAACCTCAGAACACTCTTACCTATTTACAAATACTGACACCAAACCAAAACGACTTACATAACTTCAAAGAAAAAATAAACATAGCCACCCATAACATTAGAGGAATTAATAATCTTACTAAACTTCATCTCTGGATAGACTTCTGCTTACAAGAAAAACTACATATCGTTAGTCTTACGGAAACCAAATTAAAAGACAACCCCAATGCCACTACCAACCCACACTACAAAATCTTCACCTCCAACTACCATCCCACTTCAATACAAAGTAGAGAAACCAGTTTGGGCACGGCAATACTCGTCCATAATACTATACAACCTTATATACACGACATAAATACCCTCCCGGGTACAGCCATATATATCGACTTCTTCCTCCCCGGCAATAAAACTCGGGTCATATCGATATACCTACCTTCCAATAACAACAAACTGTCTACTCGTATAAAAAACAAATATCGCTTTGGACTATGGAAGCTAAAAAGAGAAATTGGCATATTCTCCTTTTAGGAGACTTCAACGCCAACCCTGACACCCACAAAAAGAATAAACTACCGCTCTTCTCCGATCTGTTTTCAAATAACCTTACTAGTCTGTTAAACTTTCACAAAATTTTAGAACCAACCTGGCAAGGTTGAGGCCTCAACTTCCAAATCGATAATATCTGGACCTCATCCCAAATCTTTTTAGATTTCGACCCTTTACAATTGACTGACCCAATAGGCATATCCGATAGCGACCACAAAATATTGACCACGACCTGGTACACAAACTTCACCCCAACAGTACCTCGAAACAAAAAGAAGAAACGGAAAACCTTCTGCTATAAAAAGGCAACGACCGAAAACTGGGAAAATTTCCGTAACAAGACATCTACTCTACTAAGAAACGCCAATTTCACACCCAACATAACCAATCCCGATCAATTAAAGAAAAGCTGGAACTTGTGGTCAAATGCAATTCAACAAGCGGCAAATCGTTATATCCCCAAGACCATTATTACTACAAAAACCTTCCACTCTCTCTCCCTAAAGGCTACAAAACTACATAATGCATTAAAACACATAAACAAATGCATTCATTCCATTGCAACCTTTGCCAAACCTAATATCCCTCCAGATGCACTACACTTACTTTCGACCATTAACAAACATCTGACTAAGGCCTTACAATCGGCACAACTTCCTCCTTTCTTCCTAACTTCCTTAGCTTTATCCGCCTCACCCCTCAACTTCCAAAACACCTACTACGCAGCAACTCTCAAACACATTAAAGAAATTAAATC
>QKWP01000312.1:43580-55082 GCA_003550325.1 Gigaspora rosea
TTGAATTCCTCACGTTCAGGCTTTCTGTAATAATAAGCTCAAGATAAAGACATGGCTATGAAAACTAAAAGAACCACGAATGTCAATAGAAGTACAAACTTTTTTATTTTTTTGATTGATACTTGAATTCCTCACACTCAGGCTTTCTGCAATAATAAGCTCAAGATAAATACATGGCTATGGAAACTAAAAGAACCACGAATGTCAATAGTAATACAAACCTTTTTTTTTTTTGCTTGGCACTTGAATTTCTTACGTTCAGGCTTTCTGTAATCAGCTCAAGATAAAGACACAGCTATGAAAACTAAAAAAACCACGAATGTCAATAGAAGTACAAACTATTTTTTTGATTGATACTTGAATTCCTCACGCTCAGGCTTTCTGTAATAATAAGCTCAAGATAAATACATGGCTGTGAAAACTAAAAGAACCACAAATGTCAATAGTAATGCAACCTTTTTTTTTTGCTTAGCACTTGAATTCAGGCTTTCTGTAATAAGCTCAAGATAAAGACATGGCTATGAAAACTAAAAGAACCACGAATATCAATAGAAAGTACAACCCTTTTTTTTTTTTTTGAATTGATACTTTACTTCCTCACGGGCTTTCTTTAATAAAAAGCCCAAAAATAAATCAACATTTTTGTAAATAAAAGAAGCACAACTGCTCACAATTAAAATATTTGATTGATATTTGAATTCCTCACATTCAGGCTTTCTGTAATAATAAGCTCAAGATAAAGACACGGCTATGAAAACTAAAAGAACCACAAATGTCAATAGAAGTACAAACCTTTTTTTTTTTGATTGATACTTGAATTTCTTACGCTCAGGCTTTCTGTAATAATAAGCTCAAGATAAATACACGGCTAAAAAACTAAAAGAACCATGAATGTAAATAGTAATACAAACCTTTTTTTTTTTGCTTGGCACTTGAATTCCTTAAGTTCAGGCTTTCTGTAATAATAAGCTCAAGATAAAGACACGGCTATAAAAACTAAAAGAACCACGAATGTCAATAGAAATACAAACCTTTTTTTTTTGCTTGGCACTTGAATTCCTCATGCTCAGGCTTTCTGTAATATTAAGTTCAAAATAAGTACATGATTATGAAAATTAAAAGAACCACGAATGCTAATAGTCAAAATAATAACTTTTTTTTTTTACTTGGTATTTGAATTCTTCACGTTCAGACACACTATAATAAGTTTAAGTGCGCAGTTATGAAAACTAAATTCAGATATGTGAATATGAAAACTAAGAGAACCACGAAAATTAAAAACTACCTTTTTTCTTTTTAGAATTTACAATAATGTCATTATAAACCCAAAATATAGCGCTTCTTTTATATAACCCTAATTTTTCGCTCACCATAATGCTATCTTGAACATTTAAAAAAATAGTCTTTTATGAAAGCCAATAAAAAAGATCAGTAGTCCTAGTGGTTCTTTCAGAATATTACAATAGTAAAATCTAAAAGAACTACAAGACTACTATTTTTTTTAAAGCCGTTATTAATGCAGAACACAAAAAAAAAGAAGTTATCTGTAGCTTGGGTATCGTATCTCATTTGACATGCTCAAGCCAAAGATCAAGCCAACGATCAAGCCGAAGATCAAGCCGAAGATCAAGCTGACAATCAAGCCAACGCTCAAACCGACGTAGATGATCATCCTATTATCACATAGTTTCTAGCTTCAGCCATTTCCAGCTTCAGCCTGACATTTATTATTGGTGATTTCCTGATAATCTTGATATATTTTTGAAAGAGGACATTGTTATATAGTGCACCGTGCGTTTGGTGCACCCTTCTATATCCCTCTATATCTTAAAATTTTGTTAGGGTATCCCTTGTTGTGTAAATAAATAAAAATGCTCTTCTCGTAATTTTACTCTAAACCCTAACACTAACCCTAATTTTAACCCAAACTTTAACTTTTATCTTTGCCCTAATGGTTTGCTTATTTGGTTCCTAGTAGTACTATAGGGAGCACCAAATGCATAGGTGTACCATGTTTAACATTTTCCTTTGAAAAATATAGGTCTATACGATAACTTATGATTTAAATCGATAATAAACTGATTCATGAAGTACATTGTCTTTTTATGAATAATCCCAATGTAAAGTGAAAAGTCATATATTATCGTGAATTTCAAGCTTTTGGTTACTTTTTGTGTATTAAATATAGGATGGAGCATTACTGATATTAATTATAGCAATCCATCCTACATTGGATGGAATAGCCAAAATTATGACTATTCCATCCTCAAAAAAAACAATTCGTTAGTAATCATTCAAATCTCATTCAAAAAAAAAAACAAATAAATAATAAAATATAAAATTACTTTTCTATTTCTTTGAAAAATAAAAATATTTGGTTATTAGCCATTTGATAATAAAGTATATACCAATTCTGAAAAACTCTTATCAGAATTTAATCTGAGTGATTTCAGCCACTCATTTTTCATCATTTAAGAGTAGAAAAAATATTAATGTAGGATGGCCGTAATGTATACTGATATTGATATAGCAATCCATCCCATAAATATAGGACGGCCGTAACGAGCATCGATACAGCAATCCATCCTATAAATTACAGCAATCCATCCTACATTGTAAGAATGGCCAAATAATGGCCATTCAATCCTCAAAAAAAAAAATGAAGAAAAAACATTAGTTAGTAATCGTTCAAATCTTGTTCAAAAAATAAATAAATAAATAAATAAAAATAAAATTACTTCTCTATTTCTAAATACCAATTTTGAAAAACTCTTATCAGAATTTAATCCAGTGATTTCAGCCACTCATTTTTCATCATTTAAGAGTAGAAAAAATATTAAATGTAGAACGGCCATAATGTATACTGATACCGATACAGCAATCCATCCTATAAATATAGAACGGCCGTAACAAGTATCGATACAGCAATCCATCCTATAAATATAGGACGGCCGTAATGAGCATTATGCTGATATAAATTACAGCATTCCATCCTACGTTGTAAGAATGGCCAAATGATGGCTATTCAATCCTCAAAAAAAAAATAAAAAAAAAACATTAGTTAGTAATCGTTCAAATCTTGTTCAAAAAATAAATAAATAAATAAATAAAAATAAAATTACTTTGCTATTTATCCATTTGATAATAATATATATATACCAATTTTGAAAGACTCTTATCAGAATTTAATCCGAGTGATTTAGCCACTCATTTTTCATCATTTAAGAGTAGAAAAAATATTAAATGTAGGAAGGCCATAATGTATACCGATAACAGATACAGCAATCCATTCTATAAATATAGGACGGCCGTAATGACTGATATAAATTATAGCAATCCTTCCTATATCCAATTTTGAAAGACTCTTATTAGAATTAATCTGAGTGATTCAGCCACTCATTTTTCATCATTTAAGAGTAGAAAAAATACTAAATGTAGGATGGCCATAATGTATAACGATAACAGATACAGCAATTCATCCTATAAATATAGGGCAGCCGTAACGACCGATATAATTATAGCAATCCATCCTATATCCAATTTTTGAAAGACTCTTATCAGAATTTAATCCGAGTGATTCAGCCACTCATTTTTCATCATTTAAGAGTAGAAAAAATATTAAATGTAGGATGGCCGTAATGTATACCAATAGCAGATACAGCAATCCATCCTATAAATATAGGATGGCCGTAATGACCAATATAAATTACAGCAATCCATCCTACGTTGTAAGGAATGGCCAAAAAAAATGAGCCATTCAATTCTCAAAAAAAAAGAAAGAAAAAAACATTAGTTAGTAATCGTTCAAAACTTGCTTAAAAAATAAATAAATAAATAAATAAAAATAAAATTACTTTGCTATTTATCCATTTGATAATAATATATATATACCAATTTTGTAGATCCGCTTTGTTGAATTGGCATTTACTAAATATCGCAACCTGCGATATCGAAGGTCGATCATATGAACGGCTCTTTAAAAGATATACATGATTACATATATCTAACACTACCATATCAATAGCTTTTAAACACTAGCTCTAACCTTAAAAACCTAGCCATAATCACAAAACATTGTATAAGGGAGCCTACTTTTATCACCTGATTTTCTAGAGGGAGTCAAAAATTTTGGAAATTATATATAACACATGATAATTTTCATATCTAGGGGGGTAAGGGCTACTAATAAACTGAAATCAGATGATAAAAGTAGGCGCCCTAATTCAATTCCGAAATTCTGTAAAAACCCATTGTTATACAACGTAGTAATATCATAGATAACTCACTGCGAATTTGATCTAAAAAAAATATTATTATTAACTCTACTAAATAGAAAGCCGTCGACTGAAAGAAAGGAATAACAAACGTAATACAAAACAACATCCTAATAACGACGATACCAGCTAACAACAATCATAAACAAAAGCAGAAACACCAGCAAGTGCTGACACACGACCGATGATTTCAACAAATGACGACGCCATGAATAAGTTCCAACATGCACTATGGCTCCAACAAACGACAGCAGAAACAGTACAATAGCGATAGCACTGAAGGTTCCAAAAAGCGATAGCAAAAACATCACACTAAAACCTCAAGCAATGATGACAGTAATAAAAGGTAAGAATAAAAAAAACATTTTATTAAACATTCAAAAACCAAAAATACAAGAACATACTCAAAGAATACATGAGCACTTCCGATAAGCAGATGGCTTACCAGAATTTCCAAGGGTATAAGGCGAGAAGAGATTATAGAGAAAAGAAAGAGAGCATAAGCATGACAGAAGTTCTTTTTAATTGGCTAAAATGTTAATGATCTTCATTAAAAGTGATTGGCTAATATTTTAATGATCCTCATTAAATGTGATTGGCTAACATCACTTATCTAATCACATTTTCATATCACTTCGTTATAGCTAACTTTAAAACTTCGATTTAGTAAAGCTCAAAAAGACAAATTACTTAAAATCATTTTTGATCTATTAATTATTGATAAAACAGTGTAGTGAATTCATAAAAATCTTTATTACTTATCAAAGTTTGGATACGCTAGAATATCGCTTATGACATTTTGCAGATTTGTCTGCAAGCGAAGTACGTATGTACGTAAGGGGTAAAATTAATTGACATCTGGTACATCGTAACACATAAATAAAAGGCACACCCAAAAACAAACAAAGAGAAAAAATTCCTACATTCATGTTGGCTATAGTGTTAAGGCCAAAAGTTATGAAAATGAGACCGAAATATTTTGGCCCTTGTTCAATTGTTAATTGCACCTACACCAATGTTAACTTTCGTTCAATCACAGAAGTTGCATATACCAAATGTCAGGAAAATTGAACACTAGAAATATACCCTTACCTCAAGCTTGGAAACCAACTCTGCCACCCACATTATTGTAAAATTGTTGATAGGGATGTTATGGTCCAGCAAGGACCGCGGTCTGAACCAGTCTTTTGGACCAGTCTAAGCGGTTCACGGTCCATAAATTTGGACCAGTCCGGATCGGTCCGTTTGTAATATATATTTTATACATTACTTTAAATACATAACTATGCGATTGAGGCCAAACTAAACATGTTCTAAAATAATATTGCAAGCACATTCTTCAGTCAAAGTCGATTTACTGGATTGGTTTTCATATATAACCTTTAATTGCTAAAAACTGAATTAAGTTTAAAAAATTTACTAGTCCTAACAACCCAAACAGGATAATGATTATCTTTTTATTACAAGTACTATAATTATATTTTTACATTTTTATTTATATAAAAAAAACATTATACTGTATAATAATATAGTTCATTCGAAATCTCAATTCGTGTGTTACGATATCAATCCTATTGGCTGCAGGTAGACCGGTCCTTGAACCGGACTAAAATAGGACCGGTCCATGGACCGGTTTATGAAATTTGGTCCGGTTTGTGGTCCACTGCTCAGACCCGGTCTTTTGAACCGAGACTAGACCAGGACAGACCGTAACATCCCTAATTGTTGAAGGTGACAGAAGCCAACGAAGGCATAAATTAAAAAAAAAAGCTTATTAAAGAAAGACAAGTATTAGAACCGATAGAACCAATATCAACTTCAAACAATAATATGGGTAATTTTTTTATTTTTTTTACTTTTTTTTTTTTTTTTTTTTTAACATTATATTTATATTATTAAAATACATTCACTTCAAATATAAAATTGCTGACAGATGCTTTGTACCACTGACAACGTTGAGAACATGCAGGTTTGGAACTTGATCCAATAAAATTTGAACAGATGATAGAAAGTATTGAACCCCTACTAGAAGGTTTTTTTGGCAATATGGTAAATGCAATCATTCTAACAGAACGCTCGGCTTATAACATTAATGAGGCCAAAAAGACAATTGTTGGATTATGTTACCAAATAGCAGGTTTGCGCAACAAATTTGTAAACCAACATAAGTTGGAAGTTGGTTTATAATTAATGGCATCGGGAGCAACATGGGAGGCTATAGATACAATTTCGAGCCTTGGATACTCAGCATGTGCTAAAACAGTAGAGGAATTTCGAAAAAAGATTCAAAAAAAACATGTAATAAAAATAGAAGAGCATTTTGTAAATCATGTAAATTAAAATATTAATTTAAATATATGTCTTGAAATACATTTTGTATATAAATTCAATTATTTTATTTTATTTGATTTTAATTAGAAAAATTTATTTCATGTTTACAATATCGACAATTATCACTCAATACATGAAAATCGCAGACCTGACATTACATCAACTTCAACAGCAAAACATTTTGCTACTTGTGTAGCAAAACTGGTTTTTGAATGCCCCTCTGTACTACTAATATTTAATGGAGTGTCAATCCATAATTCAGCAAATATTGAATCACCTAGAATTTGTTGGTACTTGCTTAAACGGTATACAGAAGTTTTTGATATATCGTATTTGGATTATCAATCACTTTGAGTTTCACAAGGTCATTTAATTATTACTAAATATAATCAAATAGAACTATTAACAATCCATAGTTACACCGATAATATTATAGAACGTAAGGAAGAACGCTCAATGAATGGGCTTAAATTGGTAAGGTTTAAAGAACAACACTTGCATTCACTACAAGATTATGTTAGCGCTTTAAACATGATATTACTAGTCAACAATAAAACAAACCATTTAACTGGATATGTTGCACCAATTGTCGCAAATTGGCCCAAGCAGATATTCATTAGAAAAGCATTGCATATGCGAATATTGTCAAACCTTCAAAATTCCTTTCCACGTGAACTTGAGGCATTTTTGTCCATGTTAGGTCCACTACATTTATCATTAAACAGCAGAGAACAAGTCTTAATAATTTACCATTTATTTATTGAAAAGCTGTTTCATTTCGTATTTGGAGAGCGAAAGAAATTAGCAAAAAAGCCTCGTTCCTAGAGAATAAACTTAATATTAGAGCTTGCACGAAATGAATGGATAAAAATCAAAAGCAAAATTATTGAAAAATTTGGTCAAACATGTAAAGACATTGAGTATCGAATGATGATCGATTTACTTGACAATTTAATCCCATCAACACTAGACATTTATGCAACTTTATTTCGTTCAGGTCAATTTGATGCATATGTTGAGACTGTGTTCTGAATTTGGACATTTGCCCTGCGCTAGAAAAGGAAGAATTATAATAAAGCTTCCCTTGTATTTTTGTCGGATGTGTTTTACTGGATGGATACTAACCACCCTTTTTTTAGATATATTACAGAAACACTTGGCAAGTTTTAATGAGTACTACGTTGAAAATACGCATAGCCGAATCTGGGCAAATACGTCTCATAATGCAACTACCGATAACATTATAAAACAAGCATATGTAATTATGAATCTCGAACCCACATTTAAAGATACATATAGTAAAGCATGATGGTATCCATATAGTATAAAAACACTTGATTTTTTATATGATAAAATAGCACTTTTCCTTTTAAAACATTTTCAAGAAGTGTTTTATAACCGTGGTATAAGTGTTCCGATAACTACTGAAGAAATTGACAAGAAAATTACAGAGAAAATTATAAATAAACCTATTAAAACAAACACCAAGAAAACTGCTACTACCACTACCAAAAAAAACTACTACTACCACCACCAAAAAGCTACTAAGAAATTTGTTGATAAACCCGCCAAACAACTTAATTGATGATTCGGATAAGATCGGCACTATTACCATATTGGGACAATAGTAAATTTTGGGGATAAGTACAATATTAATTTTTATTATATGCAGAAATCTGAAGTCGGTCCAATTAAAAGTATTTTTTTTAAGAAGTTAACAGTTTATGTCAATTAATTGAAAGTTGTAGACGCATCTAATGATAGTTATATCATTCAAATCGGCCCAGTATACGCTGAGATATCGTTAAAAAACGATTGGCCGACTATATAAAATTTCTAGTTTGTTTACATAGAATTTTATATAGTCAGCCAATCATTTTTTGGCGATATCTCAGTGTATACTGGATCGAATTGAATGCTCTAACTACTATTGGATGTGTCTCAGTGAGCTCTACAACTTTCAATTAATTGACACGAACTATTAACTTAATAAAAAAAATACTTTTCATTGGACCGACGTCAGATTTCAGCATATAGTAAAAAACATAGTAATTTTCCCCAAATTCTAATATAAAAATAGTGCAGATCTTATCCGGATTAGCAATTAATAAAAAAACTACAAAAAAAACTACAAAAAAATTACAAAAAAAATCACGCAAAAAAGAAAACCAGAGACATACTATCTTGCCACTTTGAAAGAAAAAGTGAACACTTGACACCTTCCAACGGCATATAGCACGTCACATCCTCCAAGTTCTGAATTATGCGATTCCTGCAAACTTCCATTAAGCATAATGATATAGTATTAATTTGCGGCCACGGTTATTACACATACTGTTATAGTGAAAGGTGTGTCTACTGCGAAGAATTTTACAAAAAAGGCATTTTGAAAATGTTAATTAATTTTTGAAACATATAGAAAAAGGAGCAGATACACTTATATCAGAAGATCTTGATGACGATGAAAATAATATTGAAGAAGATATAGAAGAACAACCTGAAGTAGAGGGGCACAAAACATTTCGTTTAATTTGGCAATTCAAATTGAGCAGATAGAAAGTTGGTAAAAAAAAAAACCAATATAAAAACGACCAAGCAAAGTAAGAATATCAATGACTATATCAAAGAATATGAAATTGTAGTTTAATGGGTTCATTTTAATAGATTAAAATAATTGGTAATAAAAGATTTAGTACCGGTATAGCATATTTTCAGTAATATGGTTAGACGGTAAAAGTAGATTGTTCGGAATGTACATAAAGTTTTTTAGAAAAAAAAAGTTTAAATGAGCATGTATATATGTGTATATTAACAGTTATTTTGAAAACTAATATCTTACCAAAGTCTCGCAGACAAAGCGATCATCATGATGGGTCTTCACAGTACTATTTCATAGCACTTAAAAAACGTATAGGCAAAGTTCCGTAGCAAACTGACGATTTCTTTGATATGCCGTCATATGACAAACGTTTTTTCTTATCAATTTACATATATAAATTTTTGTGTAACATATGTTATTAATAGAACTTCTGTCATGCTAAGAGCATAGAGAGCATTTATTAAAAAAATTTATCTATGCTAATTTGTGTAACCACAAGGTCATTCATTTGTTTTGATTTCGGACTGATCCGAGATTATCAAATTTCACGATTTTGATTGGTTTAAATCTCATGATGTGTTGGTCCTACGCATATTACCAGAGACGATGATTTTCTGCATTTCACGGAATGCCGCAGAAATCACAGAATTAGGTTGTAAACATGGAATGTATTAAGAATAGCACGGAATTGCCACAGAAAGTAGGGATTTGTCAATTATTTAGTTTTTTTTATAGGTACAGGTTCTAAAAATATAACCTCTGAAAAGTTCTGATGTAGAAAATAAATAAACCTGAAATATGAGCATGGTCCGAAATAATTGAATTTTATTATTATAATAAAATTTTTTTCTTTGAGAAAAAAAAATCTTTTAGAAAAAAATCTTTTTTTTTGAAAAAAAATTTTTTTCAATAAAAAAATATCGCAGAAACCACGCAGAACCTATAGAAATACCATGGAAACTGTGCAGAATTAATTAATTTTATTTGCAGAATTGGTATTTTAGCACGGACGGAATTGCACAGGTCAAAAACCAATATATTGGGTACCTATCAGGTACCATATTACTATAATTAAAAAATATATAAAATACTACATATCGGTGACCTATCATACATATATCGTATAGTTTGGATATATCGGGTACCTGATATGTATATGTAATAAAAATAATTTTTAAATCTATATATATTATAATGTATATATTCTATATATTCAAAAAAATTTATCCTTTATGATATAAAAAATTAATTTTTAAGGGTGTGACGACCTAGAGAAGTGGCCAGATTGTCACCCTCCAAGCGGCAGGTCGATGGTTCAAATCCCACTGGCGATGATACCAAAATTAGGCATGTGTTGCGGTAACTGTGGCTCAACATCGGTTGGGTGAAAAACCTGTAACCTTGGTTCCACCATCTTGAATGGAAGCTCTTGGGTGCAATAGTATTTGTTACACTGAAAATCCAAGGAACCGAAAAAACAGAAACCCGTTTCGGAAGACCCGAGTAAGGAGGTAGATTACGATCTCTAATGGTGCTACCATAAATAAGGTCAGTGCTGGGATCCGAACGAACCTTACAAGGGCAAGGGATGTACCTCGCGATTCAAACATCAGACCAAGTGGTACTAAAAATCCAGAGGCATAAAACGACGAAATGGAACGAAGTTGCTCGACTGGTACTGGATGCCTCGCGGGATAAATTAGCCCTAAGGCTGTTTGGCAATTTAATTGGTGGATTCGTATATTTAGATCAGAGGGTCTTGAATAGGCAATACCCGTAGCAGGTTGCAGGTATAGTAGCTAGTATAGAACCTGCAGGCGGACTACTTAAATTAGGCACCAAAAGTGCACGTGTGGCTAGTTGTACTCTCGTCTTTGTACACAACTGTTTAATTAATAAAGTGTGGCCCAAAAAGCCGAGCAAGGCTACAGTCTAACCGTAAAAAAAAAATAATAAAAAAAAATTAATTTTTACTACTTAAAATTTTTTCTAATTTGAAATATATCGGGTACCTGATAAATACAGTATTAACTAGCGATAGATAACAGATTGTATCTATAGTGCATATATGCAATGGTGGAAATAAAGTAAATTTCCGGTTATTCTTATAGTAAGACCAGAATTTTTATTCACACTATATTGCATATATGCGCAGAAAACAATAAATAAATAAATAAATAAACAAATACGTTTTTTTATTCACTTTTTTTTTAACGATTTTTCTATTTATTTTTATTTTTTTATGTACATGTTCTTTTACCGACTTTTTTTTTTTTTTACCGACTTTTTTTTTTTTTT
>QKWP01000312.1:58174-126322 GCA_003550325.1 Gigaspora rosea
TTTACTTTGTTTTTCTCTTTATTTTTAACCTACTTTTTTTTGAAATTTTACTTTTTTTTTTTTTTACCTGGTGATCTGGGATGAATTTTTGTAACGTGGTCAAAACACTGTGTAATCATTAAAGATCTGTTAATCGTTATATATCATTGTGGTCAAAACACTATGTAATCATTAAAGATCTGTTAATCGTTAAATATTGTTTTAAATAATTCCGATTATAATCGATTTATAGATATATAACAATTTAATATAAAAAATGATATATATCGATTTAGATATATATCGATTTTTATCCAGTTAATCGATATATAGTGATATTTTATAATTGATATAAAACGATTAAGTGCTATATATCGATTAATATCTATGTATAAAATTTCCTGATGTTTGTTGTATTTTCGCGTAGAGACTTTGTCGACGTTGGTGTTTTTGGACTTTGCCTTTTCGTTGATGTTGTCTTTGAAGCCTTCATGGGTATGATTTCGTCGGGCCTTCTCTTTGCAAGTAGGGTAGAATTTTGTTCAATTTTCAAATACTTTAGTTTTTTTTTTCATCTCTCCCTCTTTCTTTTTCTTAACACGAATTGGTATCGTGTGAAAGATTTTTAATTTTTTTTCTATGATGTTATAATATGTAATTGTCCTCTGTGTTTAATAAATTAAATATTTTAATAAACTATGTCATATTGGCTTCGCAGAATCTGAACTGAATTTTATGGGATTGCGCGAGTACTAATACATATAATAAAATTAAAAATTAAAAAGTTCTAGGCAATTGAATTTTGTCCGAAGTTGATCGGTAATTAATGGTCCGAGTAGTACAAATATGCAGTACTTCGAAATGAGTATCACATAATATTTGCAGTTTTTGATTGGTTGGGAGATATATCTCCCTGCAGGAGATATATATCTCGCAGTAGATTCCTTTTTTTTATACCGTTTTTTTAATTTTTATTTTTTTTAATAAACGTATTTTTTCTATTTATTTTTTTTCTATTTTTTTTCTATTTTTTTTAAAAAATTTTTTTATTTTAATTTTTTTAATATTTTTTTTAATTTTTATTACTCAATTTTTTTAATTTTTTTTTAATTATTTTTTATTTCGATTTTTCTATTTTTTTTTTAATTTTTTTAATTTTTTTTTTATTTTAATTAAATTTTATTATTTAATTGTTATTTTTTATTTTAATTTCTCTTTTTTTTATAATTTTTTTCTTTACAAATTATCGATTTTTTTTCAATTTAAGTATTTTTTAACTTTTTTTTTACTTTAAACATTTACATTTATTTATTTATTTTATATTAATTAATAATAATTATGTTTTTTAAGGTACTTATAGTATTTACTTTAAATAACTGGTGGTAATGATCACTAGTTACACAGAGCAGGTATAAAGTTAAGTTATTCAAATTTTTTTATTTATTTTATTTTTCTTTTTTTTTATTATTTTAGTACTAATATTTATATTTATTCTTGTTCTCATCTTATTGGTGTGCTTCACTTGTCGTTGGTGCCATTTTTTCATCGTTGGTGTCTTGCTTTCCTTTGCGTCGTTGGTGCTGTCCTTTTTGAAGCCACTTCTTTCGCCGCTATTAGTGTTGTTCATTCGGTGCATGCTTTTTTTAGTTGTTGGTGTTCTTTATCGCTTTTTAGTTCAAATGCTAACTTTTACATTTTTTTTTAGGTTCTTCATTCAGATTTCGTTATTGGAGTCGTTAGTCGGTGCTTCGTTGTTGGGTTAGACTATTTCAGTGTATTATTCGTCGCTGGTCCATTAGTTTAATGTTTTTTTTTGTTATATTTTTGTTGACGCGCTCTAGTTTTAAAATCTATTCTTTAGTTTTTCTGTTTTTTAGGTTCTTCGCGTGATTTCGTAATTGCTTCATGCCGATTTCAACGTTGTTTCAAGATTTCACTTTGGGTGCCTGTTAGTTTTTTTGGCCGTTTCTTGTATGATTATGTGGTGTCTTGTTGCCGATTTCGACATTGCTTCAAGCCCATTTTAGAGTTTCTTGTTGTAGATTTCGTTTTGGGTGCCCTGTCAGTTTTCTTGGGTGCTCTCTGTGCGAGTTCGTAGTTGCTTCAGGTGTTTTGTCGCCGATTTTGATATTGTTTTAGTGCATTTTGGAGTGTCTTGTAGATTTTACCTTGGGTACTTTGTTAGTTTTCTTGGGCGTTTTCGTGTAGCTTTATAGTTGCTTTAGGTGTTTTGTCACCAAATTTTTTATTTTTTATTAGCTATTATGGTCATTGGGTGTTTCTGCCTTTGTTAGTGTTGTATTATCACTAGTATTTCATTAGTTATTTACAATAGGATTGTATATTATATTCCAAATTGTAACTGATTTGTTAGAGAATTGTTTATAATAAATAAATAAATAAATAAATAAATTTTTTTATTAAATTGCTTTATATTATTGTGGCAAAGTGATTGTAAAAAATATATAAATATTTGAATTTATTCTTTTCTGATGTTACATACTTTATATCGGACACATATTGGGTACATGATATATTATAGAATTTATATATGCGATATATATACGGCATGTGTATGGCATGTATACTATATGCATACTATATGTGTCCGAAATGTATCCGATATGCGACATGAGTCGGGCACATATCGGGTATGTGTATAAATATATCTTACACATATCGAGCACATATCATATATATATATAGTATACATATCGGGTATCTGATATTATATCGATGTGCATTGCTTTGACCTGTGTTGACCCAATAGCACCACAGAAAATCATCGTCTCTCATATGGGCGAATTTGACTCATCGATGTGATAATCAAGAAATGATCTACATGTATATTTACAGGATGTAAACAAATCACGAATTTGTATAGACGGCCAATCAATTTATTACACGTGATCAATGTGATATTTGTTGTGATTTACGATTGATTTAAAATTATTAAATAAGGAAATAAAGCAAAGTGACATCCAATAAAAATTGTTATTTTCATATCTAGTTACTGAATTATCATATTGAGATCTACTTGCGTCAAATCCACCCATATGTGCATATTACAGGTAGGACCGTTCCAAATAAGAAAATGATAATCCCGATCACACATATTTATCATGTGAAAAAGATCACATATTGATTAGCTAATCAAATCGTAAAATGAAAAAACGAAATTTATAGCTTATAGCTAAAGCTCAAAATAAATGCCATTAAATGTTACTGTTAAATAAGCAAGCATGTATTTATTAATTTAAATCGGCTATATACTATCTTACACAACTATTATTCTAATAAGAAACCTCTGCAACTTTAATACATCTTATCTATAAACTTCTTATCGCATTATAAAAGCACCTATAATAATATTATAAATAATAAATCGTATGGTTAATTAACATTATTCATATACTTTCAATTTTTAAAGAATATCTTTGCAATATGTAAAATAAAAAAATATACAAACTAATTTCTTCCCTCTACATTAACGTTATTAAGACTTTTTTTACATTTTTTTTTGTTCAACACAAAAGATTTTGTTAACGTAGTGATCATAATTTGCTTATAACTTCGGTAAGTAAAGTATAATATGAAGGTTGTGATTCAGAATAATTCAACTGATATTATTATAGTACAATACGAAAACTTCAAGTTATTTAGTATACTTGGCTGGGTTCACAAATAAGATAATCTACCTGAGCTTCTGAAAAAAGTACTGTAAAACGTATAAAAAAATTTCCAAATTAATTGGGTAATGATCTATAACTCGGGGCACTCAGGACGGTTCTACCTCGAAATTTGATTGCCCAAATCTTTAAAATCCTACGAAAAAAAACTGATATCAGGCAAAATAAACAAATTAATTGGCATCGGGTTGCCAATTTTTGTGTCTAAAATTATTAATTTTAATATCGTTAGTTATTGTAACTTTTGATAATGTGCATGTTTTGCAATCCTTTATAGAATTCTGTATTTCGCTTATATTTGTTGATTTACATATGAAAAATAATAGCGTGACGAATTTATGTGCGAAAAATAAAGAAAATTTGATGAATAAGTTATGTGGACCAATCAAACTTAAGATTTAGCAGACAAATATCGCTACACTGTTATAATATTATGACGCGACATAACTGATAAATACTGAAATAGTATAAACACTTTTAATATTATTCTGCACCGTTATCAATAAATATAATATAAAAACGTTTATTGTTTTATTATTATAAACAAAATGCAAATAGAAACGTCAACCACTAATTAACAAATGATTGCACAAAACATAACATGATCACACATTGGCTACACTTACACTGGTCATAACACCAATCATTAAATGCAGACAACTAAAATTTACTATTATTTAGTCACAATGGTAACACTTTAAATGGCTTCTTCAATTAAAAGCAAACCCGAACTGAGTTTACATATTTAGAAATTATAGTCAACTGTGGCAACCAACTAAATGCAAGATTTTGTGAACAAACATCCTTGAACATTTTGGTAAAACCATGCTCTCCGTTTTCACTCTACATTTTTACTAACGGAAAACTCGTTTCTGGTTATATATGAGGACGAAAGCATTTTGGGTTCTAAAACCCGAAATTAAAATTTGAAGACGAAATTGTTTTTGATCTATTTTACTTGAAAGACGAAATTATTTGATACTTTTTTTGAATAGACGAAATTATAAGGAACATATCAATATAAATTTTATTTGCACTTCCTTATAAAAAATTTTAATTTTCTCTAATGGAGACGAAATAGGTCTTTTTCAAATATCTATTTCGGTGGCATTACTATTCCTGGTACATCGCAATTTAGAAAAAACCCCGCTCTTTTAAGCGTCCAACTTGTTTTCCAAACAAATTTTTCAAATAAATATTCTTTTCGAAGACCCTTAGATTGTGTTCAATCAACATATAGGGTGAAGTCAATAGAAATGGGACAAATCAATTTAATAAATTTGACCCATTTCTATTGACTCTACCCCATATATAATTAATAATGCATAATGATAACGTTTATTCTAAATTTGTAGATCAGGCTTAAATTTAGCGTTTGTAGAGCCAAATGTTGCATGTCAACTTATTACAGTTCCCTGTATAACCAAATGCACCTTTCGCCGGGTTATTTAACGTTGTAACCCAAATATAGAAAATGTGCAATTGTTAAATAATTGTGATGCCAAATTTAGTAAACATGCAATTGTTAGAAATTATCATATTAAATTATTATGACGCCAAATAAAGCGAATGCGATTGTTGTGTTGAATAATTATAGTGCCAAATTTAGTAAACATGCAATTGTTTATTAGCATTAACGATTATTGTAAAATAAAGCAACGTGTAATTTTTTTTGATGATGGTCATGTCAATTATTATTGCAAAATATTGAATCGCCAAGTAGTGTATAGTGACATATGATATAATTGAATTTTTTAATAAAAGGATTGTATCTCAGCATAGACAGTTCACATTTGAATATAATATTTGGTTTTATTTTACTAAAGGTTTCTAAATTGTTCAATCTTTTTTCATATACAATATTCATCTTGAGTAGGATATCAGTTAAGAAAATCTTTATTGGTATTAATATGTTGCAGGAGAAACTATTACGCCATGTTCGCTACAATGCCCCTATACCTACTACACCAATTATAGGACTAACGATTAAAGATTTTATTTTTGATCCGAACCAGGTATATTTTGTTTCTAATCATTTTTATTGAATTTTTTGAATTGGGATTTGTTTCTACTGCTGGTGCTGTTTTTGTGTTGATCAGTCAACCATTCCAAGCTATTATTGAATATACACAGTTATGCAAAAAATTTCATTTCTATTATTGAAATGATAGGGCCTCTGACTTTGTATATTTGTGGTTCAACAGACACATGGTTATTATTCTAATAACCCAATAATTAGTTAGGGTGGTTTGTTCAGTCTGCAAAAAAATATCTGGTAAAAGGAGATAAATCTAAAAAATTTCTTTGAAACTATTAAGAATAATAGACTTAATACAAATTTATTATTAATACTTTATTAGCATCGGACCCAATATGCAACTCGGGAGTTATGTATGAAAGACAAAATATTTTATATCAAAAAAGAATGGACGAGTGTTCCCCTTGGCCCATCTGATTGCATAGCATCAAAAGGAGTTAAAAGTCAAGAAAAAGTTTTTGCAGAGGAATTATTAATAGAAACATTAGTTCAAGAAGCTGCATTAGTAAGCAGAGTTGAGCTACCCAAGATTCTACCTGATTTTCTAGCGCTTACTAGTATTAATAATGAGATAATTAAGATCAATTATGTTACCAAAGTGAAGTCCAAAACAAAAGATCTAAATGAACAATTGTGGCTTTCTCTTGGGCAATAGTTAGGGATAAAGGAACCACTTACAAGAAGAGATGTACGTCAGCATTTCTGATGCAAATGGAAAAACTTAAACATGCCATAGAACTTCGAAATCATATAGATTTACAAGATTCTTTAAATATAACTTCATGTATCTCTCCGAAAAGAAATGGCCCAAATGATAATTTCTGTACGAGATAATCTTCGATCACTAGAATTGGTACAGTTTTGGTATATTGCAAAACCAGAATGTGTTACTGATATGGATGGCTGAACCTTAATACATCTAGCATTACTTAATTATCCAAAGCCTGCAGTTATGCAAGCAAAAGATGCTGTAAACAATTACTATTTTCATACTTTAAATTACCCTTTCCATCATAGCAAAGAATTTTGAAAAAATTTTCATAGAACATTTTGGTGTATATACATGAAATAACCTCCTTCCCTTTACTAGTTCAAATACAGCGAGTGCCCACAATGTTGAGCATCAAGAATGTGTCAACACTTTGCTTCAAAGTCATGGCCCGCTATTAGCCTGTATTAATGAGTTTGCAAGCAAATATTATGGGGGATTATATGAGAAATTAGAAAAGTTATCCTGGGGAGCATTTGGACCAAAGCTATTTGGTGCTTTCCTGATGATCGCAATAAATTACAATACAATAAGCGATTATCACTGGGACGAACATGATGAGCTGAATTCTCTTTGTTTTTTAGTTGCATTGGGGACTATGAAGGAGGCGAACTTTGTTTTCCACAACTCTAGGTTGTAGTAGCACTTTAGCCTGAACAAGTTGTAGCATTTTCTTCGCTCCTTCTGCTTCATGGCAATATCTCTATTACAAAGGAAATTCGTTATAGCATCATGTATTTTGTACATGGTTCGTTCTTTCATCATTTACTGAATTTTTCTCCTGTATATGAAGTTCTTAAAGATAGAGTTGAAAAAGATGCCAATGGTTCAATTGTTTCAATGATTGCCCAGCAAGATCTGAGTAATGCTTGTGGGTTAAATCGCAAAATCCAACTTTCGAAGCCAAAGTCATCGCAGATAAAAATTTCTCTCCAATCCTCAGATAATAGACAAGGTTGTATAGGTAAGGAGATGCAATAAATCAAATATTTGAATCATTTTATAAGACACTATTATGTGAATGAAGAATAAAAGATATTGACGATTGTCATTTCTCCTGAATTCATAGTAGTATAATGTACCATATAATTTTGTAATATGTATGCTATATTTGCATTGAGAAATAATAAAAAATTCTAATACACAGTGGATTGTGTATTTTTAACTCCAAGTAATATATCTTTATTCCATATGTACTGTGTAACAACCATTCTTTTTTTCCTAGGTGGTCTATATGGAAATTACATAATTTTCATATAGACCAGTGAGAATTTTTTTAAGTTATATAGTATGTTGTTAAAATGATTTTAAGATCTGGTTTTAAATTACATTGGTGAAAGTACCATTTTTATTTATTATTTTTTTTCAAATGTTTAGATGAAGTATTTTAAATTCTTATTTATTGTCATGATACGACTTTAGAACGAATTTTTTGTATGTGCAATAGTTTTATTTGGGGCGAAAGAGTTAAATTTTTTTGGTCAGTACAATAATACTATTTGTGGCTAGTGCAATCGTACTATTTAAGACAAAAAGATTTAAATTCCTTGGTTGGTGTAATAGATAGTACATTAGTAAGAAAGGTTTTTAATTATTTTGGTTAATGTAATCATACATATTATTAAGGGCAAAAGGTTTTAAAATTCTCTTGACTTTATAATAGTATTTTTTTTATTGAACATTGTGACAAGCGCAAGATTTTGAAAATTCATTTGCATAATTTGAAAAAGGTTTTATGCTGACACGAATACTTTTCGCTAAAGTTTTAAAATTCTTATTACTAACTAATATTCTCGTGAATGATACAATAGTACCACTAAGAATGATATGTTTTTAAAATTCCATTGGCTGCTAATAGTATTTTTTAGGACAAAAGGTTTTAAAATTTTTTTGGTGGACAGGATAGTACTCCTTAGACAAAAGCTTAGCTGATAGGTAGTATTATTTAAGGTAAAAGTTAAAAGCTTTTGACTGACATATTATTTAGAGCAAAAATTTAAAAATTACTTAGTTGAACATACTAGTACTATTTAGAAAGGCTTTCAAATTCTCTTGCTATTTAAGTGAAAGGTTTAGGATTTCTGGTTGGTACGATAGTCTGATTAAAGTGAAAGTTCTTAAAATTCTTAGCTGGTACATGTAAGTTACGAAGTAATAGATTAAAAATTTTTTTTGTAATTAATGAATAATGACGGAAGAGCATAAAAATGAATAAATGATAAAAAATTTATTTAAAGTTTTATCATTACGTCATGAATCATTTACTGGTATTAAACTGTTACAATACTGACACATTTTATTGTTGCTAATGATTTGGTCTTGTATAGGTTGACTTTCTTGAATTTATACAGTTACGTGCCAATTATGTTTTCAGCCAATCACAAAAAAGCCTTCCTATAGGTACGTCTGCAAATTCATGCTAAGCCACAAAAAAACTATCAAACTACGGAAGTTTGATAGTTGCTTAGCATGGATTTTGTGAATTGAAAACTGTCAAGGTATTTAAATATTTTAAAAGTTAATATATGGTCACATCTATAGATGCTGGTGAAATTAAACCATTTCACCAGGTGAAATGGTGAAATAGTTTCACCAGAATTACACCAAAATAAAATTTTGGTGAAATGGTGAAATTGGTGAAATTGGTGAAATGGTGAAATTGGTAAAATTGGTAAAATTGGTGAATTGGTGAATTGGTGAATTGGTGAAATGGTGAATTGGTGAAAATAGTAATTGGTGAAATGGTGAATTAGTGAATTTTGAAACGGCGAATTGATGAATTGATTATCTTCTAAAAAAAAGCACATTTCCTTTCATTTATTTCAATGAGATCGATGAATTTGGTTGGTTAGAATAAAATTAAGGTAAAGTTACTTGCTTCTGTTACTTTACAAATTTTATTTTTTATATTGTGCATTTTTTGCATCTAAATTCGAACTTAAACAGTTAAAGTTTTGATCTCTAAGTGTACTTGTAAAAACATAAACTGTGAAAATTTGAACAAAAACCTAACTTTTGAAGAGCAAATACAGTCAAATTCCAGACTGAAATTATTCCAGACTCTGGAAATTTACCATTTCACCATTCTACCGTTTCACCATTTCACCATCTCATCATTTCACCAATTCACCAATTCACCGCCACCATTTCACCAATTCACCAATTCACCAATTACACCAATTCACCAGTTACACCAATTACACCATTGCCGATTGATGATTGGTGAAATGGTGAAATAATTTCACCACTTCGATTTAATTTCACCAGCATCTATAGTCACATCTTTTAGGAATCATAATATTTGTTTGTCTTACATTTATAACACATTTTTACGTATTATCAAGTCAATCAACAATTCACTTGGCAAGATTCTTTCGTGTTTTGGCTGGTGCTATGGTTTGCTTAGGACTTAGTTCAGCCCTTCATTTTATGTTGTCATTCTGAAAAAGTAAGCCTTCACTAAACGTAAACGTGTCGCTGAATTTTGATGAAAGTGGTGGATCAATTGAGCTCTACAAATGTGCTTAATAATATTTCTGCTATAGGTATGCGCTAATTGTATAGAATAGGTGTGATTATATTGGAATCGTGTTTTTGATCACGTAAGTTCGTCATGTTTCCTATACAAATTCTTTTTTTTTTTAAATCCATAGATTAATAAAAACCTTTTAGAGGATCGTTTTATCCAGTGATATATTATGGTTAGTCAAGTTGTGTTGTATTAAAATTACAACGCGGAACTAACTTGACCTTCACGAATCTGCTATGACACAACCGATATAGTATCTATTATATGGGCTGCCGTCAATAGAAATCAGGCAGATCTACATTTGAAAAAAAAATGAATACCTTAACTTTCACAGCTCATATCTTGATAAATTTTAAAGTTATGTTGATGGTTTAATATTCAAAAGAAAGCTTACGATTTAAGCTTTTTTTTGAATATTAAATCATCAACAATGAGCTTTAAAATTCATCGATATATGAGCTGTAAAAGTTAAGATATTAATTATTTTTTAAATGTAGATCTGCCTGATTTCTATTGATGGCAGCCCATATGATCCAGATATATCAACAAGGTGGGCAAGTAGAAAAAAAGTATTGATCTGTCCTAAAATAAGCAAACCCTAATTTAAAAAACATTAAATTATGCGAGCTATACTTAAAAAGTCAATATATCGAACCTGGACCAGTGGCATCAACGGATTTATCAAACGTCAAACTAACTGAACTCCCAGCCGTTAAAAGAAATAATTAATGAAAAGTTGCTAAAATAAAATGAATGGATTATAATCTAAATAAAATCTTAATTACCAATATCTGTTTCTTTTCCGAAGGCTCACGTTCTACTTCATTATTTCATTCTTTGATCAACTTCGTTACTATAATAATGGGCTTCTTTTAAAACAGTCATTGACTGTTTCTCCGATATATTCGTGTATAACTGGGTCTGCCCAAGGTTTTTGGCGCAAATAATTTGATACTGCGATGCCATAAGGTTTTGAACTTTAATCATACAAAATTAAAAATAACATTATACAGATGAGAAAAAAAAACAATATTTAAAGAGAATTTTTATTGGTTTATTACCAATTCCCCGGTCTTTTTGTGAATTCTATTCCCAAAACATCATATTCACATCATGATATTCTTTACAAATGACTTAACAATTTAAAAACTCACTTGGTCAAACTTTTTGGCTTCCTGAAAGCCGTTCTCTGCTGTGTCGAGCACTAGTGAGCTTTTTCTGCGAGAATGAATTGTCTGTCTATTTGTGTCAGAGCCTGGAGAGAAGTGAAGCCAGAAGCTGATAGAACGTTAGATACTAAAGGCCCTCTTTGTTGTATTCACTACAGTACCTTTCCATAACTGTCTATAAGGTCTTTTGTACATTAGATAATGTTTTGTTGGTACAAATGATATTAAAAATAATCAAACTGTCGTTAAAAATAAAAAGACAAACTTATTACTTTAACAGGTTGGATTTTTGTGGTAATAAATTTTTGGAACGCAGTTAAAGAATAGCGATCTAGAAAATTAGTAATTATCAAATAAGAAATTAAGCGATGTGTCAGAATAATAAGCTCTATAGAAAAAAAAACAAACCATTTATTATAAACTCCAACTATATGTTTTTGCTTTGAGGCGATTTGCCTCTATACCAAAGTAATCTGGTAGGGTTGGGGCACAGGGGCATGGGCATGCTCTGGAGAGCATGCCTCTAGGGCATGCCTATGGGCCAGGGACACGGAAAAATTTCGATATCATTTTGTAAATATTGTTTTGGGTATTAGCAAAAATTGTTTTTTATTGCGATATAAAAATTTAATTTAAAATACAATACGTTTAGAGCCTAATTTCTATTTTTGTTCAATAAACATATCTATGATCAGCAAAAAGTACTTGTAAAATTCACTTGCAGATACTTGATATCATACTGTATGATCATGACAAAAAAAATCAGGTTCTATAATAAAAGTTTTGAAATTTCGTTATATAGCTTTTTATTACTATCATATATGTATATGACGAACGGATTTATAATAAATTTTTATATTTAAATTTAAACTCCTTATACTAGTGTATTACGAATGTACTACGATTCAATTTATGTTGCAAATATGCGAAATTTACGATCACCTATTTCCCCGAAATGTTCGGGCATTTTATGCGCAGATTATTTCTATTAACTAGGCTAATGCGTAGCATTATATGTCCGGAGCTCATCATATGATGTTCATCATATTACACAAACGCGTTAATATGCATATGTTGGTAACATTAAAGCACAAATATAGACACGTGTGCGGACAGACAAAAAATTTCCAAATTCCATTTCTGATAAGATTTACATCATATATATGCAAGTATATCCAAAAAGTAAAATTTGTCAAGATTTTTACAATTGAAGCACATCAGGAAGGTAATTTTTGTATCACTTTGCATAGAAATTAAGGGTCCGTCGCTATGCTTCGGCCAATTATGCGAAATTAGTTTAGAGTTGACCACATTTAGAAGGTCAAAGGTAGTAAGTACACTAAGTTAGTGGTGTCCAAAAAATTTTGCAGGCACGTGATTTTTTGTGCCACAAACCAATCAAATTTTGAGATCAGGTGTAATGTGAAAATCAAAACAATCAAAACAATCGAATAAAATTTTTGATGAAAATCCTTTCTGATTTAATCAAAAAGGAAACGTGCAGATCACACAAATAAGGTCGCAGCCCATGAGTATGATGTTTAACAACAAAATTTTTATTTGACATCGCTAACTCACTAGCAGATATAAATAACGTGTGAAAATCTTGATGTTGAATAAATACTTTGAAATCTCTCTTAAATCTTTCTTAGATGTCTTTTAAATTTCTTTTAGACGTTTTTTTCAAATGTTTTTTTTTTTAGATTAAATCTCTCTCAGATGTCTTTTTTTTTAAAAATTAAAAAATAAGTCTAGGCTGGTTATTTACCATTATACAAAAAGCCGTTTAACCTGAGCAAATTAACACGGGACGAAAAATGGCTCAGAGATAGAAGAGGTCGTAATTACTGAACTAATTTTATTTTTCAAAGAGTTTTTTTACAGAATGGCTGAGGTATCTCAGAAATTTTATATCAAAAATCAATGCCAAAATAGTTTTGTCTAAAGTTGAAATATTTTCTATTACTCAACATATTGTCGGCTGGTAGTATGTTACTACCATGATGTCACCGAAAAATGTAGGCAACCCCTATATTGTGATGAATAGATCTTTTGTGTTAATATATATATTTTTTTTTACTTTTTCGTTTACAAAAAATTATCATTTTCAAAAATCGTCAATACGTCGTACTCGAATTATAATCTTTTAACCACGAGCAAGTTAATGCAAAATCGAGGTTCGGAAACTGAGATAACTAGAAATTCATTCAAGGCAAAGTTTTTTTACAGGTGAGGGTGGGCAATCCCCATTTTTACTTAACATGTATGGGTTGAAGTTACGCTATCACTTAGGTGAACGCTATAGTTGTGGTACTCTTTATGGGGTAGAAGATATTTCAGCTTTGGATGAAGGTATTTTGGCATTGGTTTTCGATATGGAATGGCTGAGGTATCTCAGAAATTTTATATCAAAAATCAATGCCGAAATAGTTTTGCTGAAAGTTGAAATATTTTCTATTACTCGACATATTGTTGGCCGGATAGTATGTTACTACCATGATGATGTCACCGAAAGATGTGGGCAACCCCCATATTGTGATAAATAGATCTTTGTGTTAATATATACTGTATATATATATATTTTTTTACTTTTAGTTTACAAAAAATTAATCGTCAATACTGTTATACTGGAATTGTAATCTTTTAACCACGAGCAAGTTAACGTAAAACGGAGGTTCAGAGACAGGAGATAACTAGAAATTGTACTCAAGGCGAAGGTTTTTTACAGGTGAGGGTGGGCAATCCCCATTTTTACTTAACATGTATGGGTTGAAGTTACGCTATCACTTAGGTGAACGCTATAGTTGTGGTACTCTTTATGGGGTAGAAGGTATTTCAGCTTTGGACAAAGGTATTTTGGCATTGGTTTTTGATACGGAATGGCTGAGGTATCTTAGAAATTTTATATCAAAAATCAATGCCGAAATAGTTTTGCCGAAAGTTGAAATATTTTCTATTACTCGACATATTGTTGGCCAGAAAGTATGTTACTACCATGATGATGTCACCGAAAGATGTGGGCAACCCCCATATGGTGATAAAAAGATCTTTGTGTTAATATATACTGTATATATATATATTTTTTTACTTTTAGTTTACAAAAAATTAATCGTCAATACTGTTATACTGGAATTGTAATCTTTTAACCACGAGCAAGTTAATCTAAAACGGAGGTTCAGAAACAGGAAATAACTCGAAATTGCATTCAAGACAAAGTTTTTTTTACAGGTGAGGGTGGGCAATCCCATTTTTACTTAACATGTATGGGTTGAAGTTACGCTATCACTTAGGTGAACGCTATAGTTGTGGTACTCTTTATGGGGTAGAAGGTATTTCAGCTTTGGACGAAGGTATTTTGGCATTGGTTTTTGATACGGAATGGCTGAGGTATCTCAGAAATTTTATATCAAAAATCAATGCCGAAATAGTTTTGCCGAAAGTTGAAATATTTTCTATTACTCGACATATTGTTGGACAGAAAGTATGTTACTACCATGATGATGTCACCGAAAGATGTGGGCAACCCCATGTTGTGATGAATAGATCTTTGTGTTAATATATATTTTTTTTACTTTTAGTTTGCAAAAAAATTTTTATTTTCAAAAATCGTTCCCATGAGCAAGTTAACGCAAAACAGAGGTTCGGAGACAAAGGAGATAACTCGAAATTCATTCAAGGCAAAGTTTTTTTACAGGTGAGGGTGGGCAATCCCCATTTTTACTTAACATGTATGGGTTGAAGTTACGCTGTCACTTAGGTAAACGCTATAGTTGTGGTACTCTTTATGGGGTAGAAAGTATTTCAGCTTTGGACGAAGGTATTTTGGTATTGGTTTTTGATACGGAATGGCTGAGGTATCTTAGAAATTTTATATCAAAAATCAATGCCGAAATAGTTTTGCCAAAAGTTGAAATATTTTCTATTACTCGACATATTGTTGGTCAGAAAGTATGTTACTACCATGATGATGTCACCGAAAGATGTGGGCAACCCCCATATGGTGATGAATAGATCTTTGTGTTAATATATATATATTTTTTTTTTTAGTTTTGCAATATAATTTTCGAAAATCGGCGAATCTTTAACAAAAAAATGATTAATAAAAAATAAAGATTGTAGAAACAGAAAAGGGTGCTATAATTCAAATACTTCCAAAAAAAAAAAATTAAAACATAGTGTAATATTTGAATTTGTATATCATATTTTTTTTCAAAAAAATAATAAAAATTAGGACAAATTCTTCATATTTAATGTGATCCACATTTAATTATTATATATATTAATTGTATTAAAAATTTTTTTTACGAGTTGTGTGAAGTTACTTGAATATCATCGGTATGAATACCGTCGAGAAAAAGCTATAAATCTTCTACCTGAACTTTTATCCATGAATGTAATCATTAAATACCGCACGTCTTCGTATTTGTTTATTACAAGAATTTCGCGTCGGGTATAAGCATAAGCATATATTAGACCGCATACTGTAATATCGGATTGAAAATCATTGTATACGTTATATAGAATATGATCTTGCTAAATTTAAATTCACTTGATTCTAAATCGTTGAAGAATTTTTGAATTTAATTCTGAATACGTTTTTAATTTTTAGATTCAATTACAGATTAATAAATTACGCAAGGCAACTTTGCTTTATTACATTGATAATGATTTTTTTCACAATTTTCACATTTACATAAAATCAAAGTTTAGATTACTATTTTGTGATACTTATTATATTATCTATTTCAGAAATTGTTTAATAAATTTTGAGATACGTATTAATTTGGACAAGTGTATATAATCCAGATCTTAAAGAATCATAGTTGCTTATATGCAATTTCACTTGTATCAAAATTTGGCACATATCAATATAATTTTTGATGATATCACCAATTCGATATTCATTTCAATTTTTATTAAGTTGTGCTTCTTTATCAGCACTATAACTTTCGAAGAATTTGCAGCCATGTCTCTGACGATAATTCTGGGAGAAGTGGTTATAGATATTGGTAAAATAACTGGACATTTTTTTTGTCAGAGTTAATGTCACTCCCATGTGCTGCTACACAGCACGTGAGCAACATTAACAAAAATCTTATGACCAATACAGCTCATATTATATTAGCATGTGAATATTTTTTTTCGTGACATTTTGCATAAATGTTTATGAAAAACAAAAATTTACATGAGGTTAAATACCAAAAAATTCACTGTTACATGAAGTACTCATAAATGATAGAAATTTACTTGGGGATTCGCTAAACCAATACTGATATTTTAATATTATTAGAACTAGAAAATTAGCCTTTACAACATTTATTAGAATTCAGGGAAACTTTTTATTTAATAAAAAATTTGAAAAAAGTAATCTTTAATATAATTATATTTTATTATCTAATTATCATTTGGAACAAGATCATTACCCCAAAATCAAATTGATAGTCGACTCTCCAAGTGCAATTCGCTGGGGAATAAAAAATTTTTTTAATATAAAAAAAAAATACAATCTTGCATTTAGAGAATACTATACTTGGACCAGGGATGTGAATAGACTAATCAAAAAAAATTATTGTCTAATCGTTTGCAGTAATCATCTATTATGTCTAATGTCTGTTTTGTCTACGTAGTCAGTACCTATATTTAGTCAGATCATATCAAGATTACTTTAAATTATATATTAGACCATTAGATTGTCTATTCACAACCCTGCTTGGGATCAAAAGAGACCTTGCATTTAAGGAAAGTTTTATTAAAAATTGCACTTAGAGAATATGCACTTAGAGAAAATTAATTACAGTAAAAAATATCCATTGATCATGCGAACTACTGGATAGTCCCGCTAATACAGAAATGCATACAGTAATATTCATCGAAAAGTATCGCTTTACACTACTCATGTTGGCATTATTTAGGTCAGAGGTAGTTTTTATTAAAGCAGTTAAAATGTAATTTAGTACATGATGGCAATGACATCCCGAGAGGTTTGCAACAATCATTGCACTCAGCCAGTGGTTTCCTGCCTGCTGGAGCAGACCGGCTGTGAGCAGAGAAGCAGGTGAAAAATACCAAATATGCGGTAGAGAAATATTAGTAGAATCCCGTCCCATTTATCTCGGGTGGTTGAAAAGTCTGATTATCGAATTTGACACCGGGGAAATCCAGTGTTCGGTGTTATGGTTATTAAGTATTTTCCATTCTTCTTTTGGAGTTCTATTGTTAAGGCTTGTATCGTTCGTATGTCATAGTTATACGAAGCAGCATTCTTGCATATAATTTCCCCTTTCAATCAGCTTCTTGTTTTGGAATTTGGCCTCACGTGTGTAATCGATAACAGTACGACGGTTTAAATGCAAAAATGTTGGCACACAAGCGGCTAAGCAACTAAAATTTACCACTATTTAGTCACATTTTAAATGGCTTCTTCAATTAAAAGCAAACCCGAAATTATCTGAGTTTACATATTTAGAAATTATAGCCAACTGTGGCAATCAACCAAATGCAAGATTTTGTGGACAAACATTCTTGAACATTTTGGTAAAACTATACTCTCCGTTTTCACTTACGGAAAACTCGTTTCTGGTACCAATAACTATCGCAATTATCAAACATTTACACTACACGGCTTACCAACAAACATACTATTCTCAGTCAATCATTACAATCCTCAAATCAACAACATTAAAAATTCACGTTACACATTATCAATTCCATGAGACCCGTACAGCAACGTTATCATATCTTTCTAAATTTAAACCCTGTAATACCAAATTATCCTCTTTCCTTCTCGTGACACTACAGTATCCAATAAACTTTAGAAATAACTGCTCTTTTAAGCGTCCAACTTGTTTTCCAAACAAATTTTTTAAATGAATAAAATAATTTTTGCATGTTTATTCTTTTCGAAGGCCCTTAGATATTTACAGCCCCAAAAAAATCGTGTTCGATCAACATGTTAAATTTAGCATTTGTAGAACCAAATGTTGCATGTCAACTTATTACAGTTCCCATTTAACTTTGTAACCCAAAATAGAAAATATGCGATTGTTAAATAATCGTGATGCCAAATTTAGTAAACATGCAATTGTTAGAAATTATCGTCTTAAATTATTATAATACAACGTGCGATTGTTGTGTTGAATAATTATGGAGCCGAATTTAGCAAACATGCAATTGTTTATTAGCATTAATGATATTGAAAAATAAAGCAACGTGATTTTTTTGGTGATAGTCATGTCAACTATTACTACAAAATATTGAATCGCCAAGTAGTGTATAGTGGCATATGATATAATTAGATTTTTTAATAAAAGGATTGTATTCCAGCATAGACAGTTCACAATTTGAAAATAATATTTGGTTTTATTTTACTAAAGGTTTCTAAATTGTTCAATCTTTTTTTTTCATATACAAATTCTTATTGAGTAGGATATCAGTTAAAAAAATCTTTATTGGTATTAATATGTCACAAAAGAAGCTATCACGCCACGTTCACTACAATAAAAAATGTAGGCTCGAAAAGGAACTAAATACAAACTTACCAGTGGACTATAATGTTCCTATACCTACTACACCAATTATAGGAATAACAATTAGAGATTTTATTTTTGATCCTAACCAGATATATATTATTTCTAATTCTTATCAAATTTTTCTTGAATTCTTTGAATTGGGATTTTGTTTCTACTGCTGGTGCTGTTTTGTGTTGATCGGTCAACCTTTCCAAGCTATTATTAAATATACACAGTTATGCAAAAATTTCATTTCTATTATTGAAATGATAGGGTCTCTGACTTTGTATATTTGTGGTTCAACAGACACATGGTTATTATTCTAATAACCCAATAATTAGTTAGGGTGGTTTGTTCAGTTTACAAAAAAATATCTGGTAAAAGGAGATAAATCTAAAAAATTTATCTGAAACTATTAAGAATAATAGATTAATATAGATTTATTATTAGTTTATTAGCATCGGACCCAATATGCAACTCGGGGGTTATGTACGAAAGACAAAATACTTTATATTGAAAAAGAATGGATGAGTGTTCCTCTTGGACCATCTGATCGCATAGTATCAAAAGGAGTTAAAAGTCAAGAAAAAGTTTTTGCAGATGAATTATTAATAGAAACATTAGTTCGAGAAACTGTATTAGTAAACAGAGTTGAGCTACCCAAGATCCTACCTGATTTTCTAGCGCTTATTAATAATAAGATAATTAAGGTCATTTATGTTACCAAAGTGAAGTCCAAAACAAAAGATCTAAATGAACAATTGTGGCTTTCTCTTGGTTAGGAATGAAGGAACCACTTACAAGAAGAGATGTACGTTAGCATCTCCGATGTAAATGGAAAAAACTTAAACATGCCATGGAACTTTGAAATCATATAGATTCACAAAATTCTTTAAATATAGCTTCATGTACTGTATTTAGAGCGAAATTTTAAAAATTACTTAGCTGAACATACTAGTACTATTTAGAATGGCTTTAAAATTCTCTTGCTATTTAAGTGAAAGGTTTAGGATTCTTGGTTGGTACGATAGTCTGATTAAAGTGAAAGTTCTTAAATTCTTAACTGGTTCATGTAAATAATAGATCAAAATTTTTTTTTGTAATTAAAGAATAGCAACGGAAGAGCATAAAAATGAATATGATAAAATTTATTTAAAAATTTATCATTACATCATAAATCATTTACCGTATTAAAGAGGTTGCACAGGTTGTTACTTTTGCAGTAACGTGTTCACCTTCAACCAATAAGAGTGCATGATTTAAGCAATTAATATCACTGTACTATATGTGTGATTAACACTGTTATAGTACCGGAATCTTTGGTTGAATTTATTTTGTAAAAAAAAAACCTTAAAATGCATGCACGCTTTAAGTTTATACCGGTAATTAGCGCAATATCATTTTATTTATTATTTGCAACGCACTTTATTTTACATTATTGTGCGGGAAGCTTTAACTCTCCAATCACGTAATTTGTGCACTTTTTTATTCATAGTAAACTAACAGAATCAACCGAAGTAGATAGTCATTTAACCTAAATACGAGCGTGTTCTAAAAATAAATGAATTTAGGCAAAGTTTAAAAGGTTACTTTAGAGTTAAATTTAAATTTAAACCACAAGTTTTGTTCTTAAAACAAGAACTGATCTTGTGGATTAGTTTTACATTTTATAAATTTTTAAAAGAGAAGTAGTATTTTTTGTAAAGCTATTTTTTATGGAGATTTAAAGCTTCCTGCACCATATAAAACCAACCTGGTTTTTGCGCTTGCGAAGTTATTTAAACTTCTATGCGAAATAAAGTTTCACAATAGTAATGAATATTAGTATAATTGGTGTTTACAATAAAGCTTACTACAAATCAAGATCATTTTAATATGCCAAGTGTCGAGTGTGATAATATTTTCTTATAATAAAAAATAAACACAAATACTTCTCATAATTATTCCCTTGCTTATATCATCGTTATGTTTGTGTCTATTTATATGGACCAACTTTGGACTGGTCTTAATTCTTGATCAAGAACTATTTGGACCGGTTCAAAAAACTGATTTGGACCATGGTCCTTATGAGTGCAACTAATTGATTTCAGAGATCAGTTGACTGAACCAATCGATTAGTTGTTTAGTTGTTTAATTGTAAGTTGTATAGTTGATATTTCAAAAAATATTTCATTTTTAAATTTATAGTAACGGTAACTTACAGATTTAACAAAGCATTAGAAATTAAATCAGATAACAAAAAGCTTTAAGACTTCGTGGCAATCTGTTAAGCAGATGTAATATCACTCTCAGATTTAACATATCATTACAAAATGAACTAGATATAGGTATAAACTAACTTAAATAACTAGTAACTAGGTTATCAGGAGCTGATAGATGTCCGAAGCAATAATATATATACTGTATATACAGCATATAGACTGTTATGTAAACAATATTTATGAACCCAATCTTGGTTCAAAAAACTCAATTTTAGTTCAAAACCCCCAAAAATTAGGTTAGGTTAACAAAATAAGGCTTGTATAATGTTATACAGCATTAGCGATGTGTAACCAAAAATTATTTTTACAAAAACAATGCACTAGGCCTTTGTATAACATAGTGCATATGTCATGTAACCAGTGTATGTACTTTGATTGGACGTTGCTAACAGACATTGCATGGTTTGGCATAGAAGTAGAGTGTCCTCTGCTACAATTTGGACAATAAAACGGCAGCATTTAATAGGACTGGAGTATACATACTGGCAAAATTAAAAACTTTAAAATCCCTCCCAAATCCCAATCCCAAATCCCAAATCTTTTATAGTTATTGTATAGGTTTTATGTACTTTTTTACTCATTTATTGGCACGTGTTTAATAATACAGTCAAACCTCTATATATACACCCTTTGGGACCGGCTATAAGTGTGCATTTTTAGAGAGCAATTTTATAAATTAGTGTTATTATTAGTTGGGACTGAGGTATAAGGTGCAATTATAGAGGGCGTGCATTTATAGAGTGTGCATATAGAGGTTTGACTGTAACTAAATCGGAACTATTGTATATGAAAGTGTGCATACTTTGAATTTGATGAATGTTCTGATTTAGTTATTTCATTTTTATTTATCGGCTGGAATAATAAGTTTTTGTTTTTTTGAAATTGTAATTGGATGAGATAAATCGTTTTTAAGACATAATAGGCCATCGCTTCTTTGTAATTGTAATTAATGAGTTACAATATAATTAAGTCTTCGCTTTTTAAAATTCTTGTTGAACGGGTTTATAGTATTATTAAATTCGCTTCATTTCTTTAAATTCTCATTAGACTAGGTCACGACGCTATTCTAATTTTCAATTTTTTTTTAAAAAAAATCTCAATATACAGATTACAATACTTAGTTTTCTTTGAAATTCTCATTCGATGGATCAGTGTTATTAGATCACATTTTTTAATTACTTATTGGATGGCCGGATATTATTAGGCTTTCGCTTCTTTAAAATTCCTATTGGACGGTCATATATTATTAGGTCTTTACTTTCTTTAGAATTCTTATTTGACAAGTCAAATACTATTAAAGATCGTTTCTTTAATATATTTATTTAAAAATTGATATCATTGACAATCTTCGTTTTCTTTAATCTTTTTATTAACATCGTTGATAGTCTTTATTTTCTATAATATTCTTTTGATAATGTTGATAGATCTTTATATTCTTTAATTTTTATTGAGAAGATCACAATATTATTAGATCTTTGGTTTCTTCAAGATTTTATCTGTATTTTTTAAATTTCGAATAATTAGACGAAATATTAGATTTCTTTGATCCATTTATTTGATATTTGTAAAAAAAAAAAAGATTTTAAATTTGATTACCGATTGATTCTTATTTATAAGTATTATCTGTTATGGTGCAAGGTTGTTACATCAGACCCATACAATAATATAGTTATTATATGGATTGTAGAAAATACTAAATTTGCAAGGGCTAATCTATGTCACATGGCCTTCGACCATGTAACATAAACAGTTGAACTCGTGCATTTTCTACAACCTATACAATAGCTATAAAGCAGTAAATATTTAAATTTTATACCGTATTAGTTAAGTATGGTAGGGGATTAATCTTGGAAAAGCTTTTTTTCAAACTATCCAGTTCATTATAAAGTGCAAACTTGAATTCTAATTCATCATTATTTAGAAAGTATAAAGTGAATTGAAACCAGTTTTGCCATAACACAGCATTTTATTAATAAAAATTATACTGTGATGGATTTATTGACCAGTTACTAAGAAAACATGCTTTCTGATGAATGACAGTAATTCTCAATATAATTTAACCTTTCTAGCATTTATTTTAAGTTATGAAAATAATACAGCTGTATATGTAAGATCAGCTCACATCCCATCAAGTATTGTTTAAAAGACATTTGGTATTCTAATTTTGCAATTTTAAATAATCTATAAAAGTTTACAAATATTTGCATCAGGCTTACCATGCTGCTTTATCAAAATTTTATTCAAGTAAAAAAAAATTATATCCCTCATACATTAGCATTGATTGAACTTGAATATGATCATATAGCATTTGTATAAAAGAATTAAGGATAATATCATTATACTATAATTTGTTATGTAAACTTCTCTGGTCTGTTATATTCCACTTAGTACTTATTCATTAAAAAAAAAACTATTTACAACGAAAGATAGAGTAATGAATGTAGATATCTGAATTCCCTAGGAATTAAATCATTATATTGACCGTTAAACCTTTTATTGATATTTGTAATTTGCTTCAGTTATTCTCTAATAACCTCTTATTGTATAATAAAGTATATTATACGTAGGGTTGATAATGGAGTACTCCAGATATAATAAAACATATATCCCACTTCTGGAGTGCTCCGGAGTGGGTTATATGTTTATTATTGACTAGAGTGCTTCATTAACAACTCTAATTACACGTAGTATAACTAAAGACAACCCTAATAAATATAAAAAATGAGTCTAAGAATACTATTTCCAGTCTGGAGAAAGCTGTCCTGTTGTTTTATAGAATCTGGCAAGATGGTAAATTCCTGATTTGATCAAAATTAACCAGAATTTAGAGTTTTGTTATACGATTACGCTCCAAGTGCTTACAAATTACAACCACTTTCTTGATCAAATAATAATATCTATAGAAACCTCAGGTGCTAAACCTTAAAAAAAATAATTTAATAGCATAAGTTAATCATTAAAACTTTCTTTATTTATTATTAAAAAAAAAAAAGAATGCCTATTGTTAAACTCCAAGATTTAAAGAATTTTATTCATAGTAATGTTTTAACTAGAGATGCACAATAATTTGCAAGATATCATACTGGAGTGTAAATGGACTAAGTAATTAAAGCTATATTAGGGGTATTTGTAATTTTTATATAATTAGATTTTATTAGTAAAATTAAAAATAATTGACTAAAATATCATTTTACTTCAATTAATTATAAAGGACAAAATTCTAAAGATTCTTCTGAATATTGTACTTCTTTTTCTAATTTCTTTTGAGTGAAATCTCTTCATAAGAACTATTTCTAAAAAGTTATGCTCAATTTTTTACAAAAGCTCTAGTAAGTTTTTTTGTTTGTACTTATTGTACAAATTTTTAATAAATTCATATTTTTTATTAGTTGATCACTTAAATTTACATATTAACATAAATATTCAAATATAACTTTGTTTTTTGACACTTTGTAGACATTTGTGAAAATTTTCAAACAATTCCTTGTTTTTTTAGTGAGTTGAATTATTTTGAAACTAATACTGTATATTAATAAATTATAGTTACTATTTGTAAATTTGCTAAGTTAATATTGAACATGTATACCAAAAGAATGTTATTACAAGATTAATTGTACTTCTTAATATAGATATATTATTTAATTTCTAGTAATCAAATCTGTAAGTGCTCCCCTATTTACATTTTTTGGCTTTGATGTTAATTATATAAGGATTCTGAACAATATATATAAAGGTTATATTGGCCTTATTATAAAATTTTTAAAAATTTTATTTACTTTATATAGAGCTAATTAACCAAATTTTCTATAAACAAATAATTAATTGCCAATTCGTCTAAGAAGGATAGAATTCTATATGTGAAATTACTATTAAATTTATATATATTATGAAATTTTCTTTTCCTCTATAGCTAAATATTTTTTTTATTATACTAATATATTTTGACTTACTAAATAAAAATATAGAAAAGATGTTTTTATATATAATATAATAAAATTATTAAAATTGATCAAGTAGATTATAAGATATTTAAATTTTAAAATTCGCAACTATATAAAATTTTTATATGTTTAGAGGAAAAAAAGATTTCATCACTATATAAACTACATAGTAATTTGTGCTATAGTAACTATATAATAATACTATAGTTCTTATATGGATTGCTAATTAAATGCTTTTATCCAAAATTTAAATATAACAATTGCTTTTAATAAAAATTTAATACAAGTTATAAAATAATTAATTTTGTTAATTTACAATACAAAGTAAAAAAAAATATATATTTTGGTAAAGTTAAATTTATCAAAATTTGCTTATAATAAAACTTTATTAAAATATAAAACTAATTGCAATTTTTATTTCAAAATAATATAATTCTCTATTTGATTCTAATATAAAAAAAGGTTAGAAGAGTAAAAGATGGTCCAATAGATCAATATAAATTATATATATTATCACTTTTTTACTTTTGCAAATTACTTCTTTTCACTTTATAAAATTATTTATTTTTGTTATAATAAAAATTTAATTATTTGAACTTTGTATAAAACTTTAAAGCAATTTATATAACAACAATTGTTATATAATTTTATTACAAAATTTTTTGCAACTGTTATTCAAATTAGGTGTATTAAAATAATTAAACAATTCAAGTATTAAATAATTAATAGTTAATAAATCTAATTTTTTATCAAATAAAAAAAAATTTCTTTTTCAAAATAGTAAATAACAGAAGAAAGTAACATATGAGTAAAAATTGAATAGCTACTATCTGATATTGAAGAAAATAAATCATAATAAAGTTGTAAAAAAATTTTTACTAAAATATAAAAAAGTTAATCAATATGTAAATGTGATTCAATAAAGGAATAATAATTTGAATTTTTGTAATATAAAGCAAGAACTTGAAAAAGAAAAATATTATTATTAATCCACCCAATTCCAAACCCTTTTTGTATAATTGGATACACTTGGTTTATATTCATAGTTGAAATATCTGCTAATTCTAGATTATTAAAAAAAAATTAAATAAATAATTGAATATATTTCTTTTAACTTTAAGATAAAAATGCCAAATATGCCAAATATTATAATTTCGAAACATGTGGGTCATGTGTATCACATACACAAAATATTGAATAATCAATCACTTTTTATCTAATTATTTGCCCTCTATTTCAACTGTATTTGATAAGTATATACCATATTATTATTCTTTTAACTTCAATTTTATTCTAATAACAATCACCAAGATTATTTGTTCACTTGTATAGAGCACTTAATATCAAATTCCATAGATTCGTTATAATAGTTTTATATGATATTTATTATCAAATATTTAAACTAAATTTGAAGTATAGTTAAACATGTATAAATGAAAATTCTTCAAATTAATAACATATAGAATTAAACAACTTACAATACTCTTAAATATTTCTAAAAGCACCAATATTAAACTTTGCTAATAATTAAAAAATTTTAATAAGCAAGTAATAAAAAAGATAATAATTAAATTAAGTTAAATATAATACAAACCATTAAATTTAATGTTTTTTTACATAGTAGTATCCTTGAAATTGGTATTAAGAGCCAAAATTTCAGCAAAAATTGCCAACTTTTGTTATAAAAAAAAATTATATTAATACAATATTTAATAAGTTTTAAAACATTTGTAACAATATTCATTACTAACTTTATATTTTTTATTTATCTTCATTTTTTTTATTATTTTTGTTTTTTATTTGTTCAACTAATTTAACTACTTTAGCTTTTATATTTTACAACTTTTCAACTATTATTTTAAATTTGGCAAATTATCTACTTTAGCTTTTATATTTGCAACTTTTCCAACTATTATTTTAAATTTGGCAAATCATTAAAATTTAATTTTTTTTAATTTGCTAGCAAATTGCTAAAAATAGGTATTAATAGCTGAGTTAAATTTAACTTGCATGCCATAAAACCAATACTTCAAAACTTTAAAAATTTGGTTAATGATTCAAATCTTTGATTAGTTAGTAGCATCCACTATAATTATACTCACTCACATGATAATTATCTGCACAACTATTACAATTACTATGACTTCCTCTACTGAACTATACCAAACTTCCTGATCTTTACAACTGCAACAAAAGAAGACATTAATATTGCAAAAATTATTCATAGTTAATTTATATACTATAAGTTATTCAAAAATACTATCTAAAATTTTTTTAAATAATTTTTTAATAAATACTACTAGAATAATACCTACTAACATGAATAAAACAATATTACCTTCATTTTTAAAACTTTTTAAATAAAGCTTATTTTTTGCAAATAGTTCAGTATCAAATTATGTATAATTTTTTAATTCTTTTTTTATCTTGATTCTCTTTTTTTAACACATTAATCTCTTTAATTCTCAGCAGCTCAGCAGTCACAATTAACTTGGCTTTTTTGGTAGAATCACTCTCGCTCTCAAGTTTTTTTTAAAATTTGTTTATCTTCACTATATATATCATTCTTTGATTATTTTATTTCAATATCAATATCCAAAATTATTGTTTTATTATATTTCCTATCTCAGCTAGTTTTTCAAATTCTAATTCCACTTGTATTCTTATCTCTGCTGATTTTTGACAATAAATAAATGCAATATGTTTATCAATTACAACTCCAATTTCGTTTTAATAATAATAATATGATAATTTGTTTAACTAGAATTTTTTATCTTCTTTATATTTTGATAATAAAGTAATATCTTATGTTCTATTACAATTTCATCAAGCTAAAATTTCCAAGACTAAATATCTATTAGTAGGGGTTTCAAAGTTAATAATTTTTAGAAATAAGGTGCTTGAAAATCAATATACCAAGTAAGAGAATATATCTGATTTCATCATATATATAATAGTTGTTATATATAGCTCAAATAATGATTAATTAATAAAAGTAAATTGAAATACATTATACAGAAGTAAATTCTCTCGATTTAACTTGAAACTCCCTATTTCAATTTCAATTTTATTTTTCTAGTTTGATAATTTAAAAAATCCTACTTGTATATAAAATATGCTTAGTTGAACTATTCTAATTACTTGGTACAATAAATCAACTTACTTAATAAAGGTTTTATCTCATCATTTAGTTTTCCAAGTCTTGCTTTTATTTTCCATTGATTTTGATATAGAATACCAGAGCAAGCATACTTGTTTGATGAAAGAAATGATACAAGACTGCTATTAAATCTATAATTAGATCCAGATACAGCAGTAACTTTTTTTTCATTCTTTAATTTGTATAGGCTTTATAGCTACAATGTTGCTTGACCAGTACAGAAATTTCAAAGCTTTCTTTATAATCCCAATACTAGTATAATTTTCAATTTTGAAATTTAGAAAACCTTCTAGTAAAATTGAGTATAAAGGTTAACTGTGAATAACTATTAGCAAAACAATCTTCCTCTTTGATCTAAAAATGATTAATTGAGAACAAATTTAATAATAAAGCACTAAGTATATTAATTATATTAAATGTATATTTTAATAAAAATAGAAATATAAAAGTAGCACAATCAGTGTTTAAATTGACCTGTGGAATCTGCGAAGTGCAGACCAAAAAATTAATCTGCAATTTTTTTTTAAGAATACATGCAGATTCCGCAAATATGAAAAAAAGTTCTGCAGAATTTCTGCATATTAAAGATATTTTTTTCATCCCGCAAGTTTAATATTAGATAAATTTGCAGGCATTTATTAAAAAATTTATTGAGTCTATTATGCTAAAATCAAATAGAGAATGAATGCTAATCACAATGTTTACTTGAAATAAACTATTTATTATTGTCTTATAGTATTTAATATTTACTGGGCTTTCAGTTATGTATATACATATATATATACATACTGTAACTATTAAGGTGGAAGAGTGTATACGTTTAACCAATTAACTCTAATAGTTATGGAAGATACATCAGCAAATTTATAATAGCGTAATCTTACGTAAGATCTTATGAACCGTAATATAAGCAAAATATTACGTAATATATTTTAAAATATTTTGAAATATCAAATTTTCGAAATATTACGAAAGTAATTTCGAAATATTTCGAACCCTTTCAAAATATTTTAGGACTAGAAAACCAAGCTGGATCAGTAGATCTGTAACCTGGATCGCGCATTAGACTGATTTTTTGAAATAGTTCGAAATAGTTCAACAATATTCAAATTTTGTACTACAAGATCAGATTAAATCATTTGTTTATAATTAGATCTTCTATTTTGTTTTTTTTTACTTTTTAATTGTAACGATATATAACGATTAACAGATCTTTAACAATTACATAGTGTTTTGACCCGTCGCGAAAATTTCAACCTGGATAAAAAAAAAAACTGAAAAAAATTTTTAAAAAATTTCCTATGCCCATCTAATCCGTAGTGTATCCTAAATCATAAAAAATGCAAAAACATCGTTATTAACCCACCGATCCATTTTTATTGACCCGACTAAAAAAAAAAAATATTGATCCGTGTAATGTGATACAACTATTACAAATGTAGAGTGATTGACATATCGCAGCGTAACCCATGTAATATGACTAGCAACCGTAATTAATATATTAGAATTTTTATATTACACAAACATTATATATGGATACATGTCATTTCACCGACAATCATTTCACCGCAACTAATAAAACCCTAACCCTAACCTTATGTGATGTCGGCTAAGTGAACTTTCAGTGAAATGATTGTCGGTGAAGTGACCACCTTCCTTATATATTATATTATACTTTCGTTTTATATAGTTTATCTTTAACAGTATTATAAATTCAAAAATTTTTATTCGCGCAAACGCATAAAAAAATCACACAAAAAAATTTATACGCGTGTTATATATATGGGGAGCCCCGATATACGCGCAAATTTAAATTTATGTGCACTGCGCCTACTGCGCGGGATCTAATTTACATCACTAAATATTAATTAAAATAATTCAAATCCAAGAATTACCAAGAACCTTTCATAATATATTTATTAAATAGCGAAGAATAAAGTTACGTTTAAGATTTTTCATTAATATATACGTTTTGGCATTCGTCTTATAGATTTAAGTTTTATTAAAAGTAATAGCGTCATTATTTCAGTAATAATCATATGCATAATTATGTAGTAAGTAAGAGGAATAAATAAGAGCTTCAAAAGGGATAATAATTAGTCTCTAGAATACTTTCATGCAAAAGCACATTTAAAGCAAATAAAATATTTATTCTTTTATATTATACTTTCGTTTTACATAGTTTATTATTATTAATTAAAATAATTCAACATATTAATGAATCCAAGAATTACCAAGAAACTTTCATATTATATTTATTAAGTAGCGAAGAATAAAGTTACGTTTTAAAATTTTTCATTAATATATACGTTTTGGGCATTCGTCTTATAGATTTAAATTTTAATAACAGTAATAGTGTCATTATTTCAGTAATAATCATATGCCATAATTATAGTAAGTAAGGGGAATAAATAAGAGCTGCAAAGGGGAAAATAATTAGTCTCTAAAATACTTTTATGCAAAAGCACATTTAAAGCAAATAAAATACTTATTCTTTTACAATTAAATTAATAAACAAGCGAGTATTCTTAAAATAAGCGCCTAGTTTGGCTTAAACCGAAAAAATTTATATCTTAAGCATACAAGTTGATTAAAATAAAATTAGAAAATGAATTGAATTTCGAGGCGAATTTAGTTATAATTATATATATAGAACGATATTCAATAGACTATTTTATTACTAATAAACACAATATAGGCATTGAATGTGGTTATAAAGTATGTATAAACATATATTTGTTTAATAATGAATATTAGAAAATATTCTATACACTTGAGAAAATATTCAAGGTTACGATAACTTTTCAAAAACTTAAGCCGTCATATTTGCACAATCTATATTGCATAACTTAAAATCGTGAGATGCGTGAATCTTGAAATATAAGACAAATAATAAATATACATACTTATCTGTTATACTATTCAATATTCGATAGTTACAATTTAGATATTTGTTTTTCCTTAGTTTTTTTCCATCAAACCAAGTGAACAATTTTTTTTGTTTAGTTCTGCATTGTCATCCAAGGAAATATTCTGTTCGATACAAGCCTTTACGAACTCACATCTTTTCCAGCTTATCCCTTTTTCCACAAAGAGATCTTCAAGCGCAGATCGTATGACAGTTTTTTTGGATGGTGTAATGTTGACGTTAATCTTATCTTGAAGTAACTGTTAAAAGGTATAATTAATACACTTATTTATCCAATATACTGGTAATAATATTAATTTACCTTATTTGAAATACTACGTTTACGATTACGAATTGCAGTTGTTAATCGCTTTTGAACCGATGGTGCTAATGGGCGTAACACTTCTCTTGTATTAATAGCTGAAGTTTCTTTTGGTTCAAGTACATTCGATAATTCCACTTCATTATCAAGTATCATTGGAACATTATCAACAAGAAAATTCTAAAATTAATATAGTAGAAAAATTAAGAGATAAAACTTAATAAAATTTAATATTTAACTTATGTAAACAATTGCTATTAAATTATACAAAACAGTGTAATAAGCTTACTTCTTTATCTGTTATAGGTGCAAAACTATTAATCTTTCGTAGTTTTGCTCCATGTATCTTAGATGCTCCGATGCTTGATATCTTTTTTGCTGGCATTTCAGCAGGACAAAATGGATCTTTTTCTGTGACTCCATGCTCGTAAAGAAAAAAGATATCATTACCCTGTTCTGAATAAATTCGAAGAATCTCTTCGAATGCAGCATCATCTGAGTTACTATAAATAATATTATTCTTCAACTCATTTGGTATCGCACATTCATTATTATGGAAATGCAGCACAAGATCATGTTTTATAACATCAGGTGCAATTTTATTGTTTTCTATATCATTGAATAAACGAGCTGCATAAACGTGCTTACACACATCACGAAAAGACCCATTCTATATGAAATCAAGGCATGTACATTTGCCCGTAGAAATATTGACAAGATAATAATTATCTTCTTGTGCAACAGGATGCTTTGATGCAAGTATATTGAGCATTGGTTGAAATAATTGATAAATCTCCCCATTAATACAAATATCTCGCATTGTATATAGCAATCGAAATTTGTTATTTACTTTTTTCACATAGAAATACATATCCAATTTTCTATCTGCAGGTTTGACTAAATTAAGCAAGACATAAAGCCGTCCTTGATTTAATCGTCGCTTTATATCCATTGGTTGTTTAAACAGTAAAGTTTGATGTTCAATAATTCGGGAATTCCAATATGTCACCTGCCCTGCTTCAAATATAAGTTGTGAAGAGGCCTCCTTAATAATATTACTTCGAACTAAAGTAATACCATACAATTTTTCAATAAAGCAGTTAATTGGTTGAATGCCTATGCGTTGACCCTCAATTGATTTGTTCATTCATTCTGTAAGATTATTCGTAGTCATAGGTTTGATGCCTGGCCTATCATCTGCAGATGGCATTCGACCACCATCAATAAAACTATTAATCCACTCCTAAAATTTTAATAAAATAATAAAAAATAATATATATACGATATAACAAAAACAACAAGTACATATATAGTAAAATAAAAATACCTCTGATAACCAGTTTGCAAATATATCATTGCATAATGATTCTTTTGCATTTTCTGTAAGCGGTAGGGATTTGATAAAAGATTGATAAGCTTTACCGAGCTTTAAAGCTTCTTCTTTGTCTCTACTCCGCCCACTATTTTAAATGCGATAGCAATTGGATACCAATAATGATTATCGATTCGCAGATTCTTAAGATGTTCACCGAGTGTTTGCATTATATGGAACCCACATAAAATTACACCTCGTAAGATATGCTGTAATCCTCGCTTTGTTGGTCGATGTTTATCAATCATAGCAAATGGTTGCTATACTGGAGCACAATTTTGAATTCTCATAAACCCTAGACCATTTGTTATCTCTTTATAATAATATTCATGTAAACAATCAGCATTATTGCATGGGATATTTCGTTGAACAGCCTCTACAGTAAGTCTAATAGTGTGATTGTTTTCTTTATTTGATATCCCAAATGCAATTGGTGTTTCATAACCTGCATTATCCTCTACAACTAGAGACAGAACCGGTGCTCTATCAGTATTTAAATCGTATTTGCCATCGATGCCAAAGCAAAAGGAACCACAGTCACGTGCTTGTTCAAGCCATAGATCGTCGCTCAAAGTAAGTTGATAATAACGATTTGAGCTATCTTCAGATGCATTAATATCTGCCTGTTGGTAATATAATACAACACCTTTTTGTTTGAGCACGCTATTTACTAACTCATGCACTGTTGTCCACGGTCCTACTTGACTTCGCGTACGTGAATTATCTCTTTCAATAAATTGACGAAGTTTTATATCATTACATATAGAGTTCTGGCTACTATATAGGTTTTTAAGTTCATGCTGTGATACACTATTATAAGGTAAAAGTAACTTCATTTTTATTTCTTTTGGTGTATGTTTGTCAGCTCAACGACTTGTAATTACAAGATCACGCGCTTCCTGACTCAAATTAATCCGAGATGGTATAGTTATTTCCTGAATAACATTTTGTGGAACATGATTACCCTCAATGATCAAACGTACTGGATATTCGGTATCAACTTCAGAAAGCATAACCTTAGTAATAATTCTTACACTACATTTATACATATCTAGAGGATTAAGGCTTTTTTCATTGACATAATGATCGCATATTTTAACACATTTGCCTATTCCACCACAATTTCTTTGCCAGCCACCTTCACCAGAACAAAACCAGACCCAATGCCAAACTTGAAGATCAATTTTTTCTCCAGCAAGTATTTGTTGAACTCAGTGTTTTCCACTTTTGGTAAGCCGCAAACTATCATCAAGATGATTCGTCGACTTATTTTGACCTTTTTCGGTTTTCCAACAAAGATAGTCTACAGAACTCTCCACACGTTCAACAGTTATAAACCCTAGTTTTACTGTATCGTTTACTCGCTTTCTGCTTTGAACCTTGTACCGGGTACCGCGTGAAATAGGAAGTGAATAAAGATACTACTCAACGGCTCGTCCAAATAGCAAACGAATAATATTATTATCATCGATATGTATAGAAAAATTCATTTTTTATGAAGTTGATTTATATTCGTTTAATGTTTTAAAAGACTAACTAATGCAATATATATTTGACAAAGTATGGAAAAAGAATAACGCAGACAAAAAAGAAAGATAAAAAGAAACTCAATAATGCTATTTATCTAATTAATCATATATCTCATCATTACATCATTATGAGATATTGCAACAGATTTTTTAATCTTTGCTAAGTTACCTTGTAATAGTTTTGTGATACGTCAATTTGTATAACGGAAGTTTATTAGTTATTTTATTTCTATTGAATGAAATGCACGGATGCATAAATTTTTATTAGAAGTGATGCTTTGTAATGGAAAGTTATTACATTAATTTTTTTTGATGCAGAAGCTTCGAATATCGTGTTAAAATGTTAGGTTGTATTACATGGGTTACATGGGTTATGCTGCGATATGTCGATCACCCTACATTTGTAATAGTTGTATCACATTACATGGATCAATATTTTTTTTTTTAGTCAGGTCAATAAAAATGGATCGGGTGGGTCAATAACGATGTTTTTGCATAAAAAATATATCACAAAATAAAAAAAAACCTAAAAAAAAAAAAAAAAAAGCCGTTTCAATTTTTACCTCCTCTTTTTTTTTCTCTCTTTTTTTTTCTCTCTCTTTTTTTTTCTTTCTTTTTTTTTCTCTTTTTTTTTTTTAATATTTCGAATACTTCGAAATATTTTAGGACAATCTGTAATCAAATCATATCAAGGACACATTTAACTAATATTTTCAAAATATTTCGATGATTTTTGATGATTGTACTACAAGATCAGATTAGATCTTTGTTTATTTTTTTTGTTTATAATTTAGATTTTCTATCAAGTTTACATTGTTTCTTCGTTTTCCTTTGTTTTTTTTTGGTTTTGTTTTATTTTTTTTAGTTTCGTATTGTTTTTTTTTATTTTTTAATTTTTAATTTTTAAATTTTTTTAATTTATTTTTATACTTTACTACTGGCACTTTGCAAAAAATCCAACGACTTTTCAGCACTTTGGGCAAGCCAACTCAGCCTTTCAACACTTTGCAAGAACACATTCCAGCAATTTCTAAATTTTAAGAACACAAGCTTTCGCAAGTTTTTGCAAGTTTTTGCAAGGTTTCACTTTATTTATTTTTTTGTTTCATGTTTTTTGTTTTTGTTTTTTTGTTTTATTTTTATTAATTTTATTTTATTTTGGCACTTTGCGAAAACTTTCGACGATTTCTGAATTGCAAGATCACGAACTCTTACTTCAAGGAAATGAAGATTTGGAGCTTCATTTATTTTTTTACTTAGTTTGCTTATATTTTTGTTTTTCTTTTTTTTTACTTTTTTTTTAATTTTATTTTTTTTATTTATCCCTTTCGGAACTATGCAAGAAAACAACTTGACTTTTTTAGCACTTTATAAGAACACCAATTCGAACGTCTCTGGCATTTTGCAAGAAGTTATGAATATGAACAAATATAATCGAATATAAGCGAATATAAACGAATATAAACAAATATAATAGTTTATTTTTTTCAGGTTTGTTTTTTTTGTTTTTTTTTTTGGGTTTTTGTTTTTTGTTTGTTTTATTTATTTATTTTTTTATTTTATTTTATTTATTCCTTACTTCTTTCAGAACTTTACAAGAAAATGATCTGACTTTTCCAGCACTTTACAAGAACAAAAATTCTAACTTTTCTGGCACTTTGCAAGAAGTAGCAAATATGAGTAAATATAAGCGAATATAAGTGAATAAGCGAATATAAGGAATATAAAAGGTTATTTTTTTATAGCAAACTATGGAGTGAGCGAAAATAAGTGTTTAGGGCTAGTTTTTTGTATATAGTAATAGAATTAAATGCCACAAAGTGTGAAAGTTGTTTAAAATATTTGTAATAATGTAAAAATAATACATAATATATAATAAAGTACATAATATTAATTAAAAATATATATTTAATAAATGTAAAATATAATGTATAATAATAATAAATAAAAAAATATAAAATTTTGTATTAAATTGCGAAACCGTGCAAAATATTGCAAAAATCTGTAAAAAAACATGATTATGTGAATATGTATATCGTTTATTTATTTTTAAAAATTTTTAAAAATTTGCAAAAATTTGCAAATTATTGCGAAACAATGCGAAAATATCAAAATAATACCTCCTGCGCACTTTAGTTTATTGATCTACATGAGTATGCGACTCCTGTAGAGAGGTAATTTGTATTTTTTTTATTTGCAATATATTTTGAAATATTTCGAAATAATAACCGTAATATTACTGTAATATACAGTCAACCCTCCATAAATGCAACTTGTAGGGACAAGCCTACAACGTGCATTTAGGGAGGTTTGCATTTAGAGAGAGCCAATTAAATTGCAGCTTTTAAAAATTAGACCATCAAGTTTGTGTAACTTCTACCAAAACTGTATAACCTATCTTAAATACCAAAATTTGATTGGCCACGTGCATTTAGGGAGGTTAGTGTGATATAAAATGTTATTCAAGAGAACGTGCATTTACAGAATATAGAACGTGCATTTAGCACTAATAACATTTTACGGAATAGAAAAAAACATGCATTTAGAGAGGTATTGCATTTATGGAGGTTGCATTTATGGAGGGTTGACTGTAACGTAATATATTACGTAATAACCCATGGCAATCATAAGATTTTTGTAATATTACAGGCCGTAATATCTTATGTAAGATTATGTATATATAATTCGCTGATGTAAGTTTATGATTTACTCGAATAAAGGTCTCTTCAGCACTACACTAGCTTACTTCCTTTATTTTCTTAAGTAAAATCAGAGTGAACTTTTCTAATATTGTATCTCTTTATTGAGTCAAATTCATTCGTTTATATACATTTTAATTTAATATGTGACACATTAATGTTGTTTGGCACATTAACGTGTTGTTTAACACGTTACGTGATGGTATAACTAAGCCTAGTATGTTAACGTGCTATTAAGAATGTTTATAATTTGTGCCTCTTAACACGCATATGTGCTAACACGTTAAGATTTTTACAAAAGAGTGTTATTATATGTCAATCATCAAGTTTACACAGATTTCAACTAGCATTTAATGAACTATACAAAAATAGAAATGAAAGATAAAGAGAAGATCTATTTTACAAAGGGTAAACTAATCGGGAAATTCAAATCTTCTAATATCACAATTTCGAATTGTGGCAATACGTATATATGTAATTCTGGATTTTGATCTTTATTGTATTCGGATTCCAGATAACAGGATTGTAATCAAAATTGGTAGTGGTAAAATTGCACAAATAAATTTTGTTAAAAAAATTTTATTTCTGTATATTAAACAAATTTTCCGCAGATATATGATTTAATAAAAATGTAATGCGCAAGTAGTGCGCAAGTTGATACATTAATTCCGCAGTTTTTATTAAATTATTAAATGTATTCCATATAAAATTTTAAAATCCAATTTTAAATACTGAGCACAATGCCTTAAAATACAAGCTATTCTTATTCTATACAACATATTTAACCTATTTCAGGTATTAACTTTTGTGGCTGCTACAGATATAGAAATATTATCAACCTATGAGCTACCAAATTTTTGTAAACCATTGAACTTTCAGTTTTATTTCTAATTTCAGTTTTACTTTTTTTTATAATAGTCATAAAACTATGAAGTTTAGCATTTAGTACTATTCCAAAAACATTCCTTACAAGTGCTATGGCAGTGCTATGGCTTGTTCATAAGCATGATTTATTGCTCTTTTAATATCTTTATTCGAGAGCCAATCTTGCAAAATTTCTAAGTTTCTTGTAATACTTGAATCTGTATAATATAAAATATATTCTATATAATCAAAATAATAATTTTTTTATTTTTTTCTTTTATTATAATTTTTATATTATATATACTAACCAATGTCTATTGTTTTTCCTTTTTCTGATCTGAAGGAATAGGTCTTATACAAGTATGTAATTTTTGACTCTAATGAAATTATTGAATAAAAAATTAGAAAGGAACTAGCAAGCTAATTCAAAAAAATGTTCATATCTTTCAGAGCAATATATTTATATTAGGGTAAATTTTCAATAAACAATTATTAAAAGAATCTATAATCAAAAGTTATATAATAAATAGATATAGTCAAACCTTCATAAATGCAACTCATAGAGACAAGTCTATAATCTGCATTTAGAGAGGTTTGCATTTAGAGAAAGCCAATTAAATTGCAGCTTTAAAAATTAGATTATCAAGTTTATATAACTTCTACCAAAAACTATATAACTTATTTTAAATACTAAAATTTGATTGGCTATGTACATTTAGTTATTTAAGAAAATGTACATTTACAGAATATAGAATGTGTATTTAGTACAAATAACATTTTACGGAAAAGAAAAAACATGTATTTAGAAAGAAATTGCATTTATGGAGGTCCGACTGTAATCACAAAATGATTAATAAAAAAAAATTCAAATATCATAGATTTGAAAAGACTCATTAAAATATTAAATATTTTTTTTTAACATTAGCCTAGTGATTGTACCACTTTTTATTTACGAAAGAAAGAGTTACATTATCAAATACTATTACTATTTCTGGCATTGAAGCCTACAAGTAAAAAGTAGTTCAACTAGTTACTCGAGATATCTGTCTATGACTCGCCAGAGTAGATTTGACCTCTCTATATAATGGTTAACCAATCTAAGTAATAGATCAACAGCTAAGTTTTATAGCTCGTTATAACTATATCTTTTCTTAAAAACTTCTTCTACCTAGATCCTAGCAGATAGGTTCCGCAATATGATTTGATCTTCAAATATTTGAATCAAATATTTGATCAAATTCAAATTTGACTATATTTGATTTGATCAAATTCAAATATGGCTGAATTTGATTTGATTTGACAAATATTTGATTTGATTTAAAAATTATTAGGGGGCATCCATAAATAATGTTATACAAAAGGGGGGTTGGACGTTTTTCTCAATAAGTAGAGGGGGTCAAAAAAATATAACGTAATTTTTTTAGAAAAAATTGGCTAAAAATCGATCCAGTGGTCCAAATTTAATTATTTTGGCACCATTCGATTCGTCTCGGTGAGCGGAGTCGAATGGTACCAATTTCATTTCATTTGGATTACTGGATCAAATTTTATTGGCTAAATACTATTGGTTATTATGTTTTCTTATAAAATTACTAAAAAATCAATGGTTTTTTGTGAATAACTATTGATCCAGTAATCCAAACGAAATGATTTTGGTATCATTGGATTCGTCTCACCGAGACGAATCGAATGGTACCTAAATCATCCAAATCAGATTACTGTGTCACAATATATTCAAGTTTTTGTAAAATTTTATATATAAACATACGGATTTTGAAAATTTTTTTTATATAGTAGGGGGGTCCAGCACTACTATGAGGGGGTACACTCCCCTGACATTGGTCACCGGAATTTTGTAATTACAAAATGATGATCATTTTTTTTACAGGTTTTTACAACTGCAATTTATCGACAACCCACTTAATAATCCGGTTTGATTTTTTTTTAATTAATAGTTATAATAATAAATTTTTATTTACAATATTAATACCGCGTCGGGTATCCTTTAGCATCAATTACAGCACGAACACGATGAGGCATGCTTTCAACAAGATTTTTAAAAATCGAACTATCAATCTTAAACCACTCCTCCTGCAGGAATCTGAATAGTTCTGACTCACTGCTTGGCAGAGGATTATGCTTACGAATTCGGCGCTCCAATTCATCCCAAAGATGTTCGATAGGATTGAGATCAGGCTCGTTGCAGGCCAAGGAAGTTCGTCGATATCATTTTCTTCAAGTCAATCCATGGTGAAAATTGAAGTGTAGATTGTCGCATTGTCGCTTTGGAATAGATAGTTTTTTCTCCAACAATACTATCTAGACCGCCTAAAAAAGGTACCAAACAATCTTGAAGAACCTCAGTATAGTTCTGCGAATTCATATTACCAAAAACCTGAACCAAAGGTCTGGGACCATAGTAACTAAAGCAACCCCAAACCATTATTCACCTTCTTCCTGACCTAAACGTAGGAACCAAACAATCTATATCATATTTTTCTTTTGGTTTCCTCCAAACATACGTACGACCATCCCCTCCAAACACTTCAAACCGTGATTCGTCACTCCAAACAACATTTTTTCACCTTCTATTCCAGTGTTCTCAATCTTCAGCCCACTTCAAACAAAGCTTGACATTGTCTTCATTTATGAACGGTTTTCTCTTTCCAACCTGACCAAAAAAACCTTCTTCATGAAGGTGACGTTGTATGGTACGTGTAGACACCTTGACAGAGATTGATTCTACAAACTTATTTGTCAAAATGTTCAAACCAGCCTTTCTATCACTTTTCAAAAGGCGTATAAGGTGGCGGGTACCACGTTCAGTTATTTTAGGTGCCGCCCGAGGCGAGGAAAAGGTTTTATCTCCCCATTTTTTTGTAATAGTTAACTACGTCATAGACGGTGCTCTTCGGTAAATTTAAGGTTTGTATGATTTTTGCTGGCCTCACACCGTTTCGCCAAGCACCAACAATTTGAGCCTGTTTTTCCTTGGTTAGTTGCTTTCTTTGTTTCATGATAAAAAAAAAAAATTCAAAAAAAAAATATATATAGTCGAACAGAATGACGACTAGTGTAACTATAAAAAAAAAATTTATGTATTAATACTAAGAGGTTTGTTTCACAAAAAATTATTGTGCAACATGAGTCATAATCATCGATCATCTAAAATTTTGAAAATTCCGGTAATCAATGTCAGGGAAGTGTATATAACATTATTTATGGATGCTCCCTTATTAAAAATTCAAATTCAAATCAAATTCAAATTCAAATATTTGAATCAAATCAAATTCAAATCAGAGTTAATTTGATTTGACCAAATTCAAATTGACCCAATATTTGATTTGATTTGAATTTGAGGAACCCTACTGGCAGAACAGTTTGCTAACTAATATCTGCATTATAGAACTAAAAAAAAAACAAAATAAAAGAAGGGGTATAAAGAAGAATGAGAAAAAAAAGGAAAGATAAAAAGGAGAAAATACTACACAACCTAAGCGAAAGACTGAAATAAAAAAAAAGGCAAGATGAAAAAAGTAAAAAAAAGAATATGGCCTAATATACATATTAGAAGAAAAAAAAAGGAAAAGAAGAAAAAAAAGAAAAAAGAAAAAGAAAAAATAAATAAAAGAGACAAAAGAAAAAGAATATTCGAAAATATTCCCTGACAATTTCTATAGTAGTTTCTTCAAAAAACCTCATGTATTATTCATTGTTACTTTGTTTCCAAAATATACTTGTGGCTTTGATTCCAATATGGTAGGTGCCTTTCCAATTTGAATAGAGTAAACACTGCTGATCTTTTGCAGGGGTACACTGAAAGCCCACTTTTTGAAATTTCAAACTAGCCATCGACACCAAAATTTTCACTTGTAGTTTTCTTAGAGAGAGTAGGTTCCTTCTTGTAAATTTTAATATCTATCTCAAACTTCTCTTTGAAGCAGAACTAGTACTTTCTTTTTCAGTAAGTGATAAACTCTAAACTTGTCAACAGATAGTCTATGAGTTTTATCTCTAAATGACAAGTGCCATTCTCTGCAGTGAGTGATAAACTCTAAGCTGGTTGGCAGGTAGTTTATGAGCTCTACCTCTAAATAACAGGTACTGTTTTACGGGTTTCCAGCTATAGCCTTCTTTAATTGTTGTAATTTTTATTAAATTTTTTTGGAAGAGGTTTTGAAATTTTGTTGGTACAAGTAATCATCGAAAAGAGTTGCTTTATTCATATTGAAAATAAAATAATTAAAATATTAAATATTGCTAGTAGTAAGTCTTTTCAAATAGCATTTCAGGGGTTTTCTAAAAGGAAACAATATACATGAGACAAGGTACGACAGTTTGACTATGCATATACTTTCTTATTTCTGGGTTTAAAGTGCAATAAGAAATAAAGCTAAAAAGAATCATGCCTTCAAAAATAGTTTATCGTTTTATTTTTATATATAGTATGTGCTTACTATTTTGTTTTAAAAGCTCTTTTTTTAAATATAAGCTTACCAAACCTTTAAATTATAGTTAGAGTTAAAAATTCCATACTAGTAGAGAAGTTTTAGAATTACAATACCTTAACTAAAGACTATTCTTTAGAATTTCCATAAACTGTAGCTTAAACTATTATCTAAAATTTGAGTTGAGCCAAAGTAACTACCAACAAAGTAAATTTAAGGTTTATATAGATTAAAATTAAAGTTATTATTTGTTTGCAAGTAGAATTACGTCCTGAACAACTTTGCTTAAGGACCAGAAGTAGGTTAACTAATAAAAAAAAAGGGTTATATTAAAAACCCAAAAATTTTAATTTTAGTACATTAGATAACCCATTTTTCTTACAAGGTAATCTATTTTTGTCACCTAAGTAAAGTTGTTCAGAGCATGAATTTATATATACTTATTATCTTAAAATCATCAAATATTTGTTTTTGGTGAAGTTATATTTTCGGTTTGTGCAAAATCAGCAAAATTTTAATTCAATTTTTAAGCTTAATTTTTTCTTTTTACTTGTTCTATATTTCTGAAAAATTTAATTTTAAGCTATTATATAGAGAAAGAAACATCAAAAATTCAAACTTCATAGTAATTTTATATGTTTTTTTATATAATTTTATATATAAAAAATTTTCATATAACATTATTATGCGGCTATTATTTTTTTTGTTTAGTTTCAGTTTTTGAATCTCTATTCCTGGTACTTTTTCAATATTTTAACAAAACATGAATCTACAAGAAAAAAAAATAAAATAAAAATAACAAAAAAAAATAAAAAATAAAAAAACTGGTACTTATCTTTTTGTACCAGTTCTAGTTTCCAAATTTCTATTATTTAGCACTATTTTATACCTTAGCAAAACATAAACCTACAAGAAAGAATAGAGTAATAAAACAAAAACTAACAAAAAAAAACAAAAAACAAAAAAAAGGAACTAGTATTTATTTTTTTGTACTAGTTTCAGTTTTTAAAGAACCTGGACATATAGTACAGAGGTCATATGTTATGCATTTCAGCAAAATCCCAAAATTTAAGAAGCAAAAAACAGTTTTTGCCAATTATCTTAGCATCTAGTAGTCCAATTTGAATGAATTTTTTTTAAAATGAAGCTTTCAGTGAGGCGTACTAACAAAAAAAGTCATTCAATTCTGATTATTACTGGATCAGAAGTTATTTAAGTAAATATAGTTTTGTTATTTTTAGCAAATTAGATCAAAATTGGCCAAAATCCAGTTATAACCTATATAAGAGTCCTGTTTTCAAATCTCCATTCTGGCACCATTTTCAGTACACTAACAAAATGCAAAGAAAGGTTAGCAAAAGAAAAAAAAATACTAAAAAAACAAAAGAGCAAACTGGTACTTATCTTTCTAATTCCTGGAGTGTTCCTGGCATTGCTTATAAAAAAGATAATGAATTTTATGAGTCACAAAACCATATTCTTGTGAATTAATAGTATTGAAGAAGTGAATATAATGAATAAAAAAAAGTGTTAAAGAAGAAAATATATAATACAAGATGATAAAGATCAATTTGAATTAATAAAAAAAATATGTAATACAAGACGATAAAAAATTTTTGTAAAAGGATGCACAATCATACAGGTGCATGAAAAACAAAAAATCAAATACAGTATAACTTACACAAAGGTTTGTGAAAATCATTACTTTTCCTTACTTGCGCAAAACTGCTTTTAAAAATTGTGAAGATTTCTAAATTTTAGAACTTTGCAGTTTTTTTTTATTAAAGTTTAGTGATAATTTGATAATTTTAAAGATCTTCACAGATTATTATTAGTGATGAAGGTTAATCAGAAAGTATATCAAATTATTTATTTAACAATTTAATCTAATAGACCTTAATACCACATTCGCAACACCCTTTAGGCTAATTCTTAAAGATACAATTAAAAATTTTTACTATTAAAAAAAAATTATAAAATAGTGCAAGATTCTAGGGAATTGGGTCAAGAAATCTCAAGGAGCATAATAATTTACTTGTTCTTTTATTGTTAAATATATATGTATTATTAATCTTTCAAGTTACTTTTTACACTTAGGGGAAAAGAAGCAACTTTTATACATTTTGGCTAATAGTACATGTTTGCTAATATGCATCGCGATCCTTAATTTGCTTAATTTTATTTTCCCGGGAACATATATGTAACTTAGGGTCGCATATAAGTGTAAATATAAATAATAAATAAATAAAAGAATATGATCGTTACGATATAATAGAATCGTTCCGTTAATATAAACAACAGGGGCAGTGGTTATATAAATTACGATATTTTCGAATTTCTAACAATTCACGCACAAACCCCTGTTTGTCACTGTGACATGTTCGTTGAACTTCTATATAAAGAAAAGAAATAAGTGTCGCAGACACGTGACACGTGTTACCATGTCACGTTAGGGTGTTACCTCAACTAATAAAATCAAACATAGTCGGGGTAATATATGAAGATCATTAATTTCGGATTTATTAATGGTTATATTTCGATATTATCGTTAACCAACTTTTTATACTAGATGATTATAAAATAATTATAAAAATAAATTTACATTTATTGATACAAATATCTAATGAAAGTGCATATAATTTTTTTTTTAACTTGCAGCTTTCAGCTAGCTCTACGTGGTAATAGAGCTATTTTTTTTCAATAGTTTATAAAATCATTCAGTTATTATATAAATATTAAATATTAAATAATTAATTAAATTTTACGAAATTTTTTAAAAAAATTATTTAAAAAATAGCTCTATTACCATGTAGAGCTAGTTGAAAGCTTCAAATTAAAAAAAATTATATGCACTTTTGTTGGATACTTATGCTAAAAAATGTAAATTTAATCTAATATTTAAATATACGGCCTATAAAAAATCCGAAATTAATGTATATTACCCTTTACCCTAACTATGTTTGATTTACTTAGTTGAGGTAACACCCTAATGTCACGTTTACCATGACTTATTACAGATTTATACAGAATTTTCAAATTTCGGTAATATCAAGCTTAATTTGAGCAGAAACATTTTGAGACAAATCTAAATAAACGATTATTATTATTATTATTATTTTTAACCCAAATAAAATAACAATTTTAATATATTAGTTGAAAAATACCTTTAATCGCTTTCGAAATTAATTTTGTACTAATAATTTTGCTAGTGTACATTTCATCAGGATGCTTTGATATCGGCAATAATTTAATAACCTTATCATCTAAGAATTGCTTTTTAATTTCATCATCATCATCTGAATTAGCTATCTTATCAAGCCAATCCCTTATTGTTTTACAAACATCCAAAGCCTCAGACCGCTTTTGTGGTTCAGAACTCATGCATTTCTCAGCCAATTCAATATAGCATTTGGGAGTTCCAGGTGCAAACCCTGGACGCGATCCTTTGCAAATTTCTATTGCAAGCTTTAAATTAAATTCGCGCCCATCAAAAGGTCTTTGTCCAGTTGACATTTCTGACATAATAGCTCCAAACCCATAAATATCTGCTGCTTGTGTAAACTGCTGCTTGCCTGATAAAACTACTGGTGCAACGTAAGGCATAACTCCATAAATGTCTCCTTTTAAAACTTTTTTATCAATTTTTCTAGACAATCCTAAATCCGCGATATATGATTGTTTGTCTTGCAAAATGTTACCGCTATGAAAATCAGCATGAATGTATCCCACCCAATAGTAAATATAATGTAACTCATTTGAAATATTTTGAAGTATTTCCAATTTAGTCTGCCATGTAAGGTTGCAAAAATTTTCTCTTAAATATTTATAAAGACTCCCATTATTAGCAAACTGAAATACAATCAAGTATTCTTTTGTTTCTGTATTTTGAGTTATTCCATATATTGCGAGCTTAGTATAGTTTAATTTACATGTCATATGACTTTTGAACTTGAAGTTTCTATTAGATAAATTATTAAAACAATAAATTAAATTACTTCTTGTAAAAAATCAAATTCGTTTTTTATAGAACCGGTCAACGTTTTGAGTGCAACGATGCTGGATAGTTCACGCGCTCTTTTGTAAATATCATTATCACCGTCTTTAATTGTTTCAACTTTTCGTATGCCATCCAGCCAGGTTGTGAATATACAGAGCCAAATCCTCCTTCACCGATTTTTTTAATTTCTGATAATCTATCGAATGGAATCCATTCAATCACATCTTCATATCTCCAGGCTCTAAGTTGGAACATTTTCATACAATCGTCAATGTTCTTATTTCTACTTGTCCACCTTGTTGCTACGTCAGGGTCGCATGATAGACACCATGCGGGTTGAGTGTTATCTTCATTACAATGTGCACATTTCCCATATTTAGAATCTCTATATAATATCTAATTAATTTATTTGCATCTGCGGTTTTAAACTTTATATCGAATGTAAATGATTTTTATATTTACCGCCTAAATTAATGCGAATGAAATGAATTTAAACGTAATGGTAAATAAGTATTTATATTCTTGTTTTGTGAACTTGTTTTGCTGTTTTTAATTCCATTGATTAATAAATGTTCTTTATACTCACGGACTAAATTAATGAAATGAATTTAAACGTAATGGTAAATAAGTATTTATGTTCTTGTTTTGTGAACTTTTTTGCTGTTTTTAATTCCATTGATTAATAAATGTTCTTTATACTCACAGACTAAATTAATGCGAATGAAATGAATTTAAACATAATGGTAAATAAGTATTAATGTTCATGTTTTGTGAACTTGTTTTGCTGTTTTTAATTCCATTGATTAATAAATGTTCTTTATACTCACTAACTAAATTAATGCGAATGAAATGAATTTAAGGGTAGGGTGTCAATATTTCCATTTTCATATAAAATAGATTGTAGATCAACTTTGTATAACCATATCATATGATTTACATATAAACATTATATGATTCGACCAATGAGGATTATCAAATTTTCGTGTAACCCAGGAAAAACATATAGTGACCTCGGAAAATTTAATTCTATATGAAGTTTATTTTTTTTAAAGAGATGCATTTCTTACAACTTCACTATTATAAACAAGCTACTTTAAACTATATATTATATAAATATGGTAAAAATTGACTCAGATAATAAAAAGTTTTATTAGAGGCATATTTTTATTTACTATATAAAATTTCAATCTACCATGTAGATCATATGAAAAATGATCTATGTACACCCTACCCTTAAACGTAATGGTAAATAAGGATTTATGTTCTTATTTTGTGAACTTGTTTTGCTGTTTTAATTCCATTGATTAATAAATATTCTTTATACTCACAGACTAAATTAATACGAATGAAATAAATTTAAACATAATGGTAAATAAGTATTTATGTTCTTGTTTTGTGAACTTTTTTGCTGTTTTTAATTCCATTGATTAATAAATGTTCTTTATACTCACGCGCTGAATGAGGTAATTAATGCGAATGAAATGAATTTAAACGTAATGGTAAATAAGTATTTACGCTCTTGTTTTGTGTACTTGTTTTGCTGTTTTTAATTCCATTGATTAATAAATGTTCTTTATGCTCACCCACTGAATAAAATATGTAATGGTAAATAAATATTTATATTCTTGTTTTGTGAATTTGTTTTGCTGTTTTTAATTCCATTAATTAATAAATTTTCTTATACTCACCGGCTAAATTAATGCGAATGAAATGAATTTAAACGTAATGGTAAATAAATATTTATGATCTTGTTTTGTGAACTTGTTTTGCTGTTTTTAACTCCATTGATTAATAAATGTTCTTTATACTCACCGACTAAATTAATGCAAATGAAATGGATTTAAACGTAATAGTAAATAAGTATTTATGTTCTTGTTTTGTGTTCTTGTTTAATTCCATTGATTAATAAATGTTCTTTATACTCACATACTGAATAAAATGAAATGAATTTAAACGTAATGGTAAATAAGTATTTATGTTCTTGTATTGTGAATTGTTTTGCTGTTTTTAATTCCATTGATTAATAAATGTTCTTTTATACTTACGAGCCGAATGAGGCAATTAATGCGAATGAAATGAATTTAAACGTAATGTAAATAAGTATTTATGTTTTTGTTTTGTGTTATTGTTTTGCTGTTTTTAATTCCATTGATTAATAAATGTTCATTATACTCACGAACTGAATGAGGTAATTAATACGAATGAAATGAATTTAAACATAATGAATAGTAATAAGTATTTATGAATTTGTTTTGTGTTCCTGTTTTGCTGTTTTTATGTATAAATTATTAAACGTTCTTTATACTTACGGGCTAAATAACACAAACAATAAATACGTATTTATAAGCTTAAATTTCTGAAATAGATTAATAAATTTTTTATGCTTACTCCCTGATCATTAAAATTGTGTAAGAAATCCTGCTTTAAATAAACTACGACTATTATAATAAAAAATAAATTTTAATTTACTTGTCACGCCATTCCCGAAATTTTCCACTATCTTTTTCCACGCCAATTCCGTACCAGTAACAAATGGCAGTTTTCCAAATTCCCATAGAATTACCTGCCTCAGCAGACTTCAGATAATATGAAAACGCTTTATGCTTATCGACTTCGACTCCAATTCCTAAATAATAACAAAATCCAACTTGATACATTTCGTTAGAACTATTCATATCTGCTGATTTTTGGTAATATGTGAATGCTTTTTTTTCATCCTTTTCAATTCCTATTCCATATTCATAACAATAACCGAGCAAATAGTTTCCGTTTGGATCATTCGTATCTGCCAATTTTTGACTGCTATCGAAATTTAGTTGATTGAAAGTATCGATAATTTGTGTAATTTCTTTGTTTTCCATTTGGGTTTAAAAAATATTCAGATTTCACTCACGATTTACCGATACTGGCGGGGTTTTTTTTATTTTTATTTACTCTGGTTATACAATATATCCCAAATTATACCAGCCGTTGTTGCAGTTATGTACCATCTACTTACGAACATGCATTGCAAATATTATTGGGAAACTACTACGTACATACATACATAATTACAATAAATTAAATAAAAATTAATAATACAAGTCACTTTCGTCATACAAAAAAACAAAAAAAAACGTTATTCTCGTAATATAAAAAAACAAAATAATAATAAAAGTCACTCTCATAAAAAGAAAAACCAAGTCACTCTCGTAGTACAAAAAAATAAATCACTCTCGTAATATAAAAAAAAACAAGTTGCTCTCGTAATATTAAAAAAAAAAGTTGGTTTTGAGATTTAAAAAAATAAAAAATAAAGAATAATAAAAAAATAAAAAATAAAGAATAATAAAAAAATAAAAAATAAATTTTTTGTTTTGAGATTTAAAAAATAAAATAAAACAATAAGGGAATAATAGAGCTATGGTGACCCGGCGCTACCTTATCTGTTATGTAATCAATTTGTTAATCACGATATTAACGATATACATAGTACAACAGCGCGCTTAGTCAAGATCGTTTTACCTTATGCAAATTAGTTTGATTCAGATCAAGTTTGAAATAGGAAATGGCGTTTTTCTATATGAGAAAATTTACATTACACAAAGAAAAACGATTGTAAAAAATTGGGCTTAGAGAATTGAGCAATGAGCTGAGATGTGCCGCTATCCGCTCAAAAAAGACTTTTTTGCTCCGAATAGAATGTCTATTTATATGAAAAAAATCTATTTATGTACCATTAGGGTGTGAAATAGCATAACAAATACAAAGATAGATGATCTGCAACCGTGAGACCCGATATTTCTGACTGCTAGAACATTATCAATATAAAATTTAAACTAAAATAACTTTTGAACTTTTAAAGATATACGAGTAAAAATACCTTTGTTAGATTCCACTTAATGTTCTCTTTAAGGAAATAGGGCTCTTTCTTTTATTGTCATAAAATTAATCGTGTTTTAGGCCACGCAAATTAATAAAATTGGTTCTCATAACCCGGCTGGGTCACTTTTTTTGAAAAGTTAAAAATTTTTGTTATAATAAAATTTTTTTTGAAAAAAAAATTTATAAAAATTTTTTTATTAAAAAAATTTTTAAATATAACATTTTTTGCCAGCCGGCCGGGTCCTATTTGCTTGACCCATGTTATGAGAACCAACTAATTTAATTTGCATGGCCTTAGTAATCAGTTTTCGCATAAAAAAAGGGCTCTATTGCTTTAAAGAGAATGTTAAAAGGAATCTAATAAATATAATTTCGCATACATCTCATGAATAGTTTAGGAGCTATTTCAATTTAAAATTTTATATGTTTTTGTTATTAAACAAAATGATCGACAAAAAATCTTTATTAGTAAAATTTAATATCTTCACTATGTGGGGTGTTCCAAGTTAAAAGGGCCCATTTTTACAATTTTTTGAAAAATGAGTTTTTATTAGATTCATATAAATTTTGACATGATTGACATTTTTCAATTATAAAGGAAAGTCGATTTGCATAATAAAAAATTAAAATAATGTAAAAGAAAAATTACACGAGGTTGCGTAGGGCAAACACATTACGAGATTACCCGATAGTCACCTGTTACCTTTAACCAATCAAAATCGTGACATTTGATTAATCCCGGATCAGTCCGAAAATCAAAACAAATGATTAAACTCAATTATCTCAAAATAAACTATATGTATACATGAGGACGAAAGCATTTCGGGTTCTAAAACCCGAAATTAAAATTTGAAGATGAAATTGGTTTTGCCCTATTTTACTTGAAAGACGAAATTATTTGATACTTTTTTTGAATAGATGAAATTATAAGGAACATATCTATATAAATTTTATTTGCTCTTCCTTATAAAAAATTTTAATTTTCTCTAATGAAGACGAAATAGGCCTTTTTTAAAAACAATTTTGGTGGCATCACTAACTATGTAAAAATGGGCCCTTTTAACTTGGAACACCCCATGTTTGTAGATCATATGGACGTAATTTCTAAATACTTATATTCACATAGATATTTCGCCGAACCTGACATGTTCGGTCAGATATGTAAGTAATTTATTTCTTTTTTGGTATTACTTTGTCAGTTCAAAGGTTTTTTTTTAATATTCTTGTATAATATTTTACAAATTCTTCTTTCGGTCTTCTTTCGGTATTTTATAAGCGTTTCTTGTAGGGTTCCAAGCTCTGACCTGGATAACTGTGTAACCGATAATCCGATCTGACAAAATTACTATCTGGGTCTATTTTTGACAAACCGGTTTAATATCATAAACGGGTCACCCGTCAATAAGCGGGTCAACCGTCAATAAACGGGTTACCCGTTAGTAAACGGGTCAAACTGTCAAACCAAAGATCATCTAAGATATCAAAATATCTTAAATCTTTTCCCACATTATCGCTTTGCAAACTTTTTTTCTAACATTTATTGTCCGGATCATAATAAAATCAGATTAGAATGAAATGCCGTTACACATGATCTTCAATTTTTTGTGGGTGCGGGTTTCTATTTAAATCTCTAAAGCCCACTTATACTTGTTTAATATAAACACTACTCTAAAATTAACCTCTAACCTTAACCCCTAACCCTAAAAAATGTGGCCCAAAAAGTTTTATTTTCGATAGCTTATTTCATTTTAATCCGTTACATTTATTATTCTAAATATTTAAAATAATGTTTATGAACCTTGACTATTTAATTTCATTTATTCATGTTAATTTAGGCGGGTATAAAAGAATTCATTAATATTGACTATTGAATTTTCCATTCGGGCTAATCGGTTATCCAGGTCACCCGATTATAACCGGATGACCCGTATTAATCGGGTATCCGGTTTTAGTTTCGGGTACCCGGTTGGGAAAGATGATTGACCCGACAGGTCACGGGTGGGAATTTTCAAACCGGTTTGGAACCCTAGTTTCTTGGTTCTTTTGGTATTCTTCTAAGGTTATTATCTAATTTCTTTTTACTATATAATTTTTTTTGCCTATGATTATTGATAACTAGTTGTGAAAGATTTTTTTGTAACTTTTTTTTGTTAATTAATTTCGTACCCGTAGTAATCGGATTTGTATATAGTTAGTCGTGTGTTGTTGATGGGTATACGAAATTAATTGTAAAAGATTATTTCAATGGTTATTCCTCCCTTTTTTTATTCTACCTTTTATTCTACCATTTATACTACCTTTCATCTTAACTTTTTTTTTCTTAACTTGAGCTATGCATTTATCAGCTCTTGGAGAGGAATTGAAGAATCTACACCTTTATATTAACACAGTATGGGGGTATAAAGTTTTGCGATGGTGGCGGTGATTTTCTTCTGTGTACTGTTGTTATACACTTTTACTACAAAAAATTTCTTTTACCATGAGGCATAAAAAAAAAACAAAAAAAATTTTTTTTTGATAATTGTTTATAAACAATCACTAAATTCTTTCTGCTCTATTTCACAGGTAATAATAGTGCGGGAATCAGACCATCAAAAAAGCTGCGACGTAGTCATGGCGCAGCCACTGCGCAGCCGGACCAAAATTACGCGAAATGAACCACAGCCGCCCCATTAAAAGAGGGTAAGTTTTTCTTTTTTACATTTAAAAATACTAAAATAATTTTTGGCTAAATTATAATTTTGGTCATCGGCCTAAATTAAGTTAATGCAGGCCAACTTTTTGGTGATCGCCCTGGATGATTCAATAATGCGGTGTATTTTTTATTTTTTTTTTTTGGAAGTATAGATTATATAGTATGTAATTTGGAAAAATGTAATATTGCAAAAATAAATTTTGTTTGGTTCTAGATTCAAAAAAACTATGAATAATTCAACTTAAGGATTTTTGTTAAATTAATTATCAAATAAATTTTATATGTAGTTTTATATAAGTGCTAGATCATGCTCATAATATAAATAAACATGCCAAAAAATTTTTTTAATAGAAAAAGTTTACATACGTACATACTGTACCGGATACATTAAAAAAAAAAGGCAATGCTAATAACCTGATTCGCTTTACCACTTATAGAGCAGGAAATTTACTAGTATGAGTGTTTTAGTATTAGTACTCTACATAAAGACTTTAGTACACATGACCCGGGTTACTATATTCTACCAATTTATAACCTTTACTAAGCCTCGGTTATAATATACAGCTGAGAGATTATATCATAAAGAAAATTTCAAAAGTGTACATACACTTCATATTATAATAGGCCGTATAGTTAATAACATAAGTATTTATGCTGATTTGAATGCTTGTAAGTTATGGCCAAATTGCACTATTAAATTCGTACACATGCACAATCAAATTCGTATTTATCTTGATCTTTCTCGATCAAATTCGTATTTATCTTGAATTCGTGTCTCGATCAAATTCGTATTCGCGTTTCGATCAAATTCGCGTCTCGATCAAATTCGTATTTATCTTGATCAAATTCGTGTCTCGATCAAATTCGTATTCGCGTCTCGATCAAATTCGTGTCTCGATCAAATTCGTATGCGTCTTGATCAAATTCGTATACGTCTCAATCAAATTCGTGCGTGCTCAATCACATTCGAGTTTCATAAGAACATAAATGTCACATTATTTAAATCAATAAAAATCATTTTTCTACCATGCCTAATTGCAATACAAATTCCACAAAACTTCGATTACAACATATAACATGCATATTGAACCTATTATTCTTTTGCCATATTACAACTTAGTTTAATTGGCCAAAAATCGTTCGACTAATTTTTATCAGGTATCTCGAGAATTATGATAATAGCTGTAAATACTGAACAATACAAAGCGTCGTGCAAATCCAGTGAGTCTTGTTTAGGTGTCACCAATTAGTTCAATCATAAATATTGCGACAGGGCAAGGTATACATATAAATAATAATTTTTTTGAAGGATGTTTTTCTTAAGATATAGAAAAAACAATAAGTTCCAAATTATTATAAATTATTAGATCTATGTTAATAAAAATATATTTAACGAATTGCTTTTATTGCTGCTTTTAAAGTTATGGATAGGGTTTTTTTGTTAAAGCGAAAACTATTCGTTAAACGTCAATTAATTTAAGTAAAAAAAAGCTTTATTATTTTAAAGGAGCGCTAAAAGGAATTCAATTTATTTAAGTAGTTTACGTAGTAGTTTGAAAGTTGTTATCGATTACGTAGAGAGATTACAGGAGATTAGTGTTATATTGTTACACCGAAATTACTTCTTAAAAGTTTAGGGATAACGAATTCAGATATCGTGTACGATTGACTACAATGCCCGTGTATATGCTAAAATAGAGTATACAGGTTTATTGCACACAACTAAATGTATATGACGATATAAGTAGTCGTAATATGAGTTATCCTTTATTAATTTGTATGTGCGAATGACTATCCTAGGAAACTATCAATTCAGGGGAGGGGAATATCGGGTTATTTATGTTAATTGACTAAGATATAGAATTATTAAACTTATCAGCGATTCTAAATCTACTTTATAATTTATTTTTGCTTGGTTTGATATAATCGATAAAATTCAATAAATCGAATGATGTATTTTAAATAAAATAAATTATATACAGTAGATAAGATAAATAAAATAAAAGCAATAAAAATATAGTATGTTAAGAAAAATAGATCTACTAGCAATCGACGACATTACGATGATCACATGATAACCGAAATATGTGTTCCATCGGATGGTAGGGACTAATGTAATTCCGGTCTAGCATTATGAATGACCAGAATTGTATAGTACGGAAATGATATTTTACAGCCCATTTGTTATATTTCTATTTAACGAAATTTTATTTATATAAATTATATCATAGTTATTGCGTACAATATCGAGAGCTTTAAATTTGACTATACAATTCGGTCATCCGTCTATAATCTCGAGTTAATTAGATAATTTGTTATTAATTATATTTCGTTACTTAGTTAAATATTTACCTTGTCAATTACCTACTCGATATTTCTTTAGTTAATTAATAAACTAACAATGATTTTAATATTACTGAGCTTGTATTACTAAAATTGTGGGCTAACCCTAATTTTATATAAATCGAATAATACCAAATAGACAAAATATACAATTTAAAGAATACACTTATTTGATCTAAATACAACAATATTTAATGTGGATACTTAAAATATTCTAATCATTTATTAGACTTCATCAAAATTAATAAACTAACAATGATTTTAATATTACTGAGCTTGTATTACTAAAATTGTGGGCTAACCCTAATTTTATATAAATCGAATAATACCAAATAGACAAAATATACAATTTAAAGAATACACTTATTTGATCTAAATACAAACAATATTTGATGAGGATACTTAAAATATTCTAATAATTTATTAGACTTCATCACAATACATAATTTATTAGACTTCATCAAAATACATAATTTATTAGACTTCATCAAAATACTAATTTTTAACGAGCTTTGGTATCAGAGATAACTTCGAAAGTTGCTGATATAAGCTTGAGAAATTAACCAAATAATTCAGTGGCTACGGCACGCAAGCACCGCCTTCACTGAACTGTGGATAACATCCGACACCACAATCAATGGATTGAGAACCACAAAATCCGGTAGGACCACAACATGGTGTTAAACCAGTACAATTATGTTTCTCGTTAGGGCAAGTGGTGGATACTGGCATCGGGGGGAGGGGGACGAGTAGCGGATGGGGTTTTAGCAGCAGGTGGAGTTTTAGCAGCTTACAAAACAAGAATAGTCACTTATCGAGTACCAAACTATCAAACGTGAAAAAATGACAAAAATTCTTTTAAATACTTTATTTTGTTTCTTTCAGGTTTTTTAAATTCATTATTTTTCTTCATCGGCATTTTCAAAATAAATCGATTTGATTTTTTTTTTTAGCAGTCGGCCCTTAAATATATTAAGAAAAAAATTAGTATAAAAATAGAACCATTAAAAAAAACTAAATAAAATAAACAGAAAAGTAAACATAACTTATTAAGAAGAAAATTCTTCCGGTCTCTATTAAACGACGTATATGGAATCAAACCGTAACCATGTGCACCTTAGCGAAATAAATACATTGATTAATCGGACACTCAGAAATAAAAATCATCACTGCAGTGAAATAAAAATCATCACAGTGGCCGATCATTCATTATTGATTTGTAAGACCACTCAGAAATATGGAATCATCACCGTGGCCTAGAAAAATAATATATTAATATAAAAATCCAATAAAAAATAAACCAAAATAAATATAAAAAATTTTTTGGGAACATACCTTACTTAAAGGAACAAAAGCCTTTAAAAGTCTTTAAAAGAAGAAAAAAAAGAAAAAAACTTCTTAACGACCGACCGACTTTTCACACTTATGCGACTGCAAACCATCCTCGAACTGAACGATATTACGGAATCAAACCGTAGCCGTGTGCACTACTCAAAGCTAGGCAGAATCAAAGCACCGGCTAATCGGACCACTCAAAGCTACCGCCGACCCGAGAACAGTTTGCAGCAGTCGGCCCAAATATATTAAAAAAAAAAAAATAATAATGAGTAAAAAATAAAAATAAAATTAAAAAAAAAACTAAATAAATAAATAGAAAAAGTAAACATACCTTATTTGAAACAACTTTTTCCTGGTCGACTACTACTCCACTAAACGACTTGCGGAATCAAACCGTAACCGAGTGCACTACTCAAAGCTAGGCAGAATCAAAGCACCGGTTAACGGACCACTCAAAGCGCCGAATGACGGAGATCATAGTCGACCTTAATTTCTATTAATTTGCAAAAAGATAAATATGTTTATAAAGATTACCAATTATAAATAAAAATAAATAAAATCATTGCTTACCTTTTTTTTTTTTATCAGACTTTTAAAAAACTTCTGAATGCCCGACCGACTTTTCACGCTTATGCGACTGCAAACCATTCTCGAACTGAACGATATTACGGAATCAAACCGTAGCCGTGTGCACTACTCAAAGCTAGGCAGAATCAAAGCACCGGCTAATCGGACCACTCAAAGCTACCGCCGACCCGAGAACAGTTTGCAGCAGTCGGCCCAAATATATTAAAAAAAAATAAATAATGAGTAAAAATAAAATAAAAAAAAAAAACTAAATAAATAAATAGAAAAGTAAACATACCTTATTTGAGAAAACTTCCTCCTGGTCGACTGCTAATATGAAACTACTCCACTAAACGACTTGCGGGATCAAACCGTAACCGAGTGCACTACTCAAAGCTAGGCAGAATCAAAGCACCGGCTAGCGGACCACTCAAAGCGCCGAATGACAGAGATCATCTCATAACAGCAGTCGACCCATGTGCGCCTTAGCGAAATCAATGCATTGATCGGACACTCAGAAATAAAAATCATCACTGCAGTGAAATAAAAATCATCACAGTGGCCGATCATTCATTATTGATTTGTAAGGACAAGTCTGAAATATGGAATCATCACCGTGGCCTAGAAAAATAAATATATTAATATAAAAATCCAATAAAAAATAAACCCAAATAAATATAAAAAAAAAAAAGTTAGGAACATACCTTACTTAACCGACTGACTTTTAACACTAATGCGACTGCAACATTCTCAAACTGACGATATACGGAATCAAACCGTAGCGGTGTGCACTACTCAAAGCTTTTGTGCAGAATCAAAGCACTGGCTATCGGACCACTAAAAGCTACCGCCGACCTGAGAATATTGCAGCAGTCGGCCCCAAATGAAAAAGAAAAAAATAATGAGTAAAAATAACAATGATTATTAATAAAAAAAAAAAAACAAATAAATAAATAGAAAAAGTAAACATATCTTATTAGCGGAGGGATTCTTTATCTAATAACTTCGTGGTTGCAACGACTCTACTAGACAATATGTATTGTCACGGGCTAAAAGTAATATTTCCGAAAACATAGCGCAGTAATATCCGATCGTGGCTTCGTAACGATCGACCTCTGGAACTTTCGGTCATCACTACGTGCTTAGTGTCATGGTCAGATCGGTTCCCTGAAGGGAGTTGGATTTCCAAGTAGGTTGTGAGAGGGGTAACAATAGAAGCGGGATTGGAATAAATGAAAAGCGTTTATCGAATTCATGGTCACGTGTAATGATGATCGGGTTACGGGTAATTGATTGTCCGGGATCAGACAGGCCAATAATAAGAATCAATCAAGAATCAATTAAAGCGCATGAATAATATGTAAAAATCAAATCGAATCATGATGTAATTGATTAATATGTATATAAGAGAAAGCGAAAAAGTAAAAATAAAATCAGTTACTCTCTTTCGAACTAAAAAATCGCATACAAAATGCATTTAGTACAATAAAAACGTTACTTACTCCAGATTGGTGAGTCGTAAAATTCGCGGGCACAATCGTAGTAATTTATAGATCGAAAAATAAATAAATTAAACAGAACTCGAGATTCGAGTCTTGTCATAAAAAAAAAAAAAAAAAAAAAACTTTAATAACAAAGAGTTGGTGTACACAAATAAGAATTTGTAGATAGACCTACCAACGTCTTGATGGGACCTGTACACGGTACTGTACAACGACGGTGTACAACGACGGTGGATGAACTTGCACGATACGCCAGTCCAAGCCAACATGGGTATATTCGATTCAACGAAACCTGTTTAGGACCGTCAAGAAAATTATTTAAATGATAAAGGTACAAATTGCATCGATATAACACGCCTTACACTTAATGTCAAAACAGGGGATCCTCAGAAAACTACACAAAGAAGGACAAGTGGAAATGAAGATGTCGACGATTGTGTTGAAGGATTTCAGGTTAAAGCAACCGGGCATATAATATAGTTAGATGGCATACGAATAATTCTAGGTAAAATTAACAAATACACAAAGTCACGTATACCATCATATGGAGTTGATCTTAAAACGTACCTAGCTCTTGGAATTTGCAAGATTTTAGAAAAGTCCAATGGCTATAAAGTTTTGACACGGGTTTCGAAACAATATGAGAAGATTTGATAAGCAGCAAGAATATAAAAGCGACAAAAGGAAGGGTGAGTCAGTAAGTGTTGCCACTGTATCAGATTACTCACCTAACGTTCTTCAGATAACCCGTAAGTCGCGTAATACACTGGTACTGGGACGTAAATAAGTACTGCGCAGGGAGGAAAAAAAAAACCATAAGTCGCGTAATACCCTAGTACTGGGAGGTAAATAAGTACTGTGCAGGAAAGCAAAAAAAAAAAAAATTTTTTTTATTACGTTACCTACGTATTGAGACGTTGGTATCTTACTCCTAACTTGTAGTTACTTTTTTTTCTTTAATTTTTTTTCTTTTCATTCGTGGTCAGTGAAGGCTGCGAAGGAAATACTTGGTGAGAAACTCGTAAGGTTTTGTAACTTGTGAAAGGGTAAAAAAGAAAAAGAAAAAAAAGGCAAAGAAACAAAACAGTTAAAGAAAAAAAAGGTAGAAAAAAAGAGATAAAGAAATGAGTGTGTCGAGTGGATAAAGTGGATAAAAATTTCTAAAGGTTCACGTTAAGGAAAAATCGCGGCTAATTAACAATTTTCACACTCATGTGATCGTGTGATCTGGACTAAATCATTTGACATCGATTAGTCGTTGGTTGATTATCTATCATGGTGGGCAAACACAAGCAAACACAAATTTGGTACACTATTGCATGGCAGAGGAGTCTTTTACCAAATACAGAAATATACAGGTAATAGACCTGTTAACAAATCCGAGGGGAAACTGTCAATGAGCGGGTATTCGAAGTATGGTGGACAACCCCAAATTTGATGATGATTATTGTAATTGAATAAAAAATTTTTCAACTTTTTATATGCGTTAAAATAGGTGCTTTTTATTTTCAAAGTCTATCAATTAATTACATTAAAAATATATATATGTATAATCACGATATTCAAGAAGTTATGCAGTATTAGAGGAAGATATATACCATTTGATCCATCTCATTGAGATAATCTAAATGGTATAAAAATTATTAATCCCATCTACATGGTCATAAGATGTCTTCAATCTTTATAACTTCTTGAATATCGTGATTATTTTTGATTGTTTTAATAAAATGTAGGTTTTTGAGAGCTTTTCTTTCTACTTTTTTTTTTTTTTTTTTACGTATTTAATTGGTAGACTTTGAAAAATCACAAAAAATAAAAAGTATCGTACGGCACTGACTACAGTATCCCGGGTACTTTTCAATAAACCATCGTATTTCTTGAATAGTACCCACCGGGTACTAATTACGAGGGAGGGTATTATAATAAGAGGTACTTTACGTTTCAATATTATTTAATAAGGATTTTAAATCTAAATATATACCAAATCATGAACCCATGAATTGTACCCGGGTCTTTTCTGTTGGGGGTATTATAGCAGGGGGTACTGTGGTCAGTGCCGTACGGTACCTCATATAAAAAGTTGAAAGTTTTTATTCAATTACGATGATCACCAAATTTGGGTTTGTTCACCATGTTTCTTTTACGAATATACCGTATTTCCACTCGTTGACAGACCTATGCATATTTGGTACGTAAAAATTTATACGCAAATGGGTATAAACAATTCGATGCATAATTAACCTCACATGTGCAAATCATAATTTCCATGTCATGTCATTCTGAATTTAGAAATACCTGCGGTCACGCCTATGTTATTAAATCAAGTTGAACCGTTAATGTTTCTTAATTGGGTAAGTTATTATCAGTCTAGGATCTACACTGGGGGTTTTTTTTTTATTTGGTACAGTACATTGGTGTTGTAAGAATCGTTTCCAGAAAGGTGGATTGATAATTGATGTTATGTAATATAATATAGTATAACTTATATATTTAATATAATATTTCGATCTAAAGTATAATACCTAAGGATTAGGGCTCCAGTCCACAAAACATCGTTGCTTTCTAGTTGGATTTAGGACTTGCTTTTCTATATGCCAATTGCTGTTCCTGAGACATCGAACCTTTTCGTCGTCTTCTACTCGCATTTTTTTTTATTGTGATTTGCTCAGGTGTGTAAGTTCTTTTTTGTATTTTAAAATTTATTCAATTGAAAGAATTTCCAATATGATTAACCGTAATAAAAATTTTATAATTACGTATTTTATGGCATATCAGATATTTTATGGCATATTTTATGACATATTTTATGATGGTATTTTATGATGGTATTTTATGATGGTATTTTATGATGGTATTTTATGATGGTATTTTATGATGGTACAAGTCACTCTCGTTATAGTGAAGTGATCCGTTCCATTAATAAAAAATCTTAAAAAATTCTTTATATAAGTACGCCTCTGAGCGTCTCCATAGGGAGTCATAAAAAAAAAAAAATCATTATATCAAGAGTTTTATTAGTAAATTCACTATATTGAGAGAATTTTATATAAACTGGCTTTGAGCTTAACTTCACTGTATTGAAATTTTAATTAGTCTTCTCTATATCGAGAGTTCACTATAACGAGAGTAGCTTTGTAATGAGCTTTATACATTAACGTAAATTTTTTTTTTGACATACAATATAAGCTTTAAAAGTCCGTTACTTATTTGAACTAAGATTTTGATATCCAGATACTGAACCTGATTTAGTGTCAATTTTTGGATACGCAACCTAAAATCTGGATCAGTTGAACCGGGAACCGGACATTTCTAAAAATTCGTAGAGTATGGCTTTAAGGCTTCCACTTCGTTTTCCTCAGCCCCAGCCAAAAATTATTTTTTTTTATAAATTGTATATACTGTCAAAAGCTAGTATATTTTCATAAATCCGTCCTAATTTGCGCTACCATACTGTACGCCCACTTTTTAAAGGTTGAAGTTAGAGATCAATAAAATAGTTCTTTGATAAGGGCAGATTATAGGTAATTTAATTTTTTTAAAAAAAATTGGCGAGATTTTTTTTTTTTGTTAGTCTTAATTTGCATACCACTTTACTATATACCCCGGAAGTATATTAATTTTCCTGTTACAACGCATGCATACATAACCAATTTGCGAACAAGCCAGTCATAAATACGGATGAGCTAAAATTAATGAATCTGATTGGCTAAGATTAGGAACATCCAATTTTACATGACATGATAAATTCTGAAAATTTTACAACGATTTATCCGGGTTTACATTATTTTATTATCACCGCAAAATTTTATTAAGATATCGTATAAGTGATTTGGGATTCAAACTTTAATTTGAGTTTGCGGAGCACTAAAGATAAGCCACCCAAAAAGTATCAGGAAAGGATGAAACGGAGCTATCATAATGGCATTGATGTCAAAGTGGATGATTATGAGATGTTCAATTATTTTTAAGAAACTGCTTATGTGAGTCATACTGGTCATAAAATTGATGAAATAAAAAGAAATGAAAGCAAAGTATCTAATTATCAAAAATAAGCGACATCAACTATGTAAATAGAACACGTGGTGCCGGGTATGACCTTATATATAGGTGTCAAAATATAAGGCCCTCACTGTTCATTAAAAGTCTATTTTTGGTGGACACAAAGAATCGGAATGGTCTTTGGAACATGTCAATAATAATGAACATAAGGAATTACGCAAACATGCTGAATAGGAAAAAAAAAAATCAAAAAACACATAGGTGAATGTAATGTAAAAAATTTTATTGACAATATAGTAAAGTAAATAAAATGTGTTGCTCATCTTTATATTTTTTTATTGAAAAATAAAGAGTCAAGAAAAGTAAAATTTTTCCTGCCTCGAATTTTAATTCATCTCGCGTAATCTTTCAATCTCATTTGAAAAATTGATGATCATTGGACTTACATACATCTGATTAAATTGAAAGAATTTATTGCCGACTATTCGGATAAAAAATAAAAAAAATAAAAATTCAATAAAAATTAAACCAAATCATCAATTTATTAAATAATATATAAAAAACTAACAAACTTCAAAACTCAAGTCATTTCAAATGCTATACTCTCATTATCCATAAACATAGGATTAATACTGTCTTTCGCTTTCAATTCTTCTATTCCATTTGTTAAAATTACATTTTCATTCTTTAGTTCTTCAATTCTCACGATCTTTTTCTTTTTTTGTATTTCACTCTTTAACACTTCCACTTCATTCACGAGCATCACATTCTCTTCTCTTCATTGCTGAAGTCTTCGCAAATAGGTGGACGTTGTTTAGCCACAAATTTCTCAACAATCTCTACGGGGATTATTGACTCGTTTTTAACCAAAATCTCATAAACTGTTAATTCCTCAATCTTTGTGTTTTTATGTTCTATTTTATCGATCAGCATCGTGTTCTCCGTCTTTAAATTCTTGATCTTTGCATCTTTTTCATCGATTTTTCTATCTAACCTTTCAAGTCTAAATGAAAAAATTAGTACTGTACAGTACATGAAATATGCAAAAATTAAAATAACAAAATTTATCTACCTTTTGATCTCGGTGTTAAACTTTTTCATTTCCTTTTCGAATTTTTCTTTTAACTTTTCGCAATCTAAAGCATAATTCACTTTCACTAATTCTAGATATTGTACGACTTTTCTTTCTTGCACGTTAATAGCATCGTAATATCAGATGAACTTTCCGACGGACGTTTTCTAAGGCGGTTGAGAAATTTAATATTTTCTTTTAGTACATGGACTAGTATTTTTATTATTTTTTCATCACAAGACTAGAAAAGGCAAAAAAGTGATGATATTAGCCAACGGTCGTAATATCACCACTATGGTAATAATCAAATTACGCAGATCAACCAAACCAATGCTATGCGTGAGAATTTTCAAAAAAAATGCCGTGCGTGAGAATTTTTTTTTTTTTTTTTGACGTATGTCAAACAAAAGTCACATAAAACCGGTTGATTACAAGCGATTGTTTTAGTAACTTGACATGCCGTACGTATGAAAAAGATATAAAATTTAAATATAGTATGTTTCGAGCTGATTTCTATTTTTGTTCAATAAACATGTTGCGCATGTTGCAAATACTTGATTTGATAGTCTGCAAATGCCTATACCAGGCAATAGACCAGCTTGTGTCTATAGGTACGTCATGAAAGTACTGTACCGGAAATTTATTCAAGATAGTTTGAATTTACGGTATATTAAATAGTACCCGGGCACTATTTATACAGGTTAAAATACTTTCTAAAAAAAGGAAGCCAACACATAATAAAATAAAAAGGGCTATATACAGTCCACTCCCGCTATAGTTGATGTGACTATAGTAAGAGAATCATAGTAATAGTCACATCGTGCGATTATAGCGAGAGTTAATTATATAATAATGTAATGATTGGTGTATAGCACCAGGAAATTGTGACTATTTTGGGTTGACTATAGTGACTATAGCGGGTAGAAAGTTTTTATTGGCTGAAGCTGAGGGAAAAGAGATTTTTCCTTCAGTTATATTGTATTAGAAATAGCAGAGACTCTTAGGTCCAGAAAGGTATGGTTATGTTAGAGTTAGGGGTTAGGGTTAGGGTAAGTTATAGTTTATAGCAAAATTTAGCAAGGTGTATTTTTTGTTAGAACCCCCCGAAGGGCGGTTTCATAATTAAAATTTTGCGTTATTACAATTTTTTGTAAAATATGGCTACAGTAACCATGGTTACAAATATATCATTCCTCAAATAAATCAATAGATCTAAAAAGCTTCATAAATTGGTTTAGAAACGATTCTTACAACACCAATGTACCAATCAAACAAAACCCCCCGGTGTAGATCCTAGACTGAATTAATCACTTACTCAATTAAGAAACATTAACGGTTCAACTTGATTTAATAACATAGGCGTGACCGCAGACATGGAAATTTATGATTTGCACATGTGAAGTTAGTGTCATACATTATGACATTGAATTGTTTATATACCACGTTTCGTACCAAATATGCATAGGTCTGTCAACGAGTGGAAATACGGTATATTCGTAAAAGAAACATGGTGAACAAACCCAAATTTGGTGATCATCGTAATGACATGACATGGAAATTTATGATTTGCACATGTGAAGTTAGTGTCATATATTATGACATCGAATTGTTTATATACCACGTTTGCGTATAAATTTTTACGTACCAAATATGCATAGAGTGAAAATACGGTATATTCGTAAAAGAAACATGGTGAACAAATCCAAATTTGGTGATCATCGTAATTGAAAAAACTTTTTCTTACCGTACGGCACTGACTACAGTACCCCAACAGAAAAGACCCGGATACAATTCATGGGTTCATGATTTGGTATATATTTAGATTTAAAATCCTTATTAAATAATATTGAAACGTAAAACGTAAGGTACCCTCTTATTATAATACCCTCCCTCGTAATTAGTACCTCAGGTGGGTACTATTCAAGAAATACGATGGTTTATTGAAAAGTACCCGGGATACTGTAGTCAGTGCCGTACGGTACTTTTTATTTTTTGTGATTTTTCAAAGTCTACCAATTAAATACGTAAAAAAAAAAAAAAAAAGCAGAAAGAAAAGCTCTCAAAAACCTACATTTTATTAAAAACAATCAAAAATAATCACGATATTCAAGAAGTTATAAAGATTGAAGACATCTTATGACCCTGTAGATGGGATTAACAATTTTTATACCATTAGATTATCTCAATGAGATGGATCAAATGGTATATATCTTCGATCTCTTATAAAATTTGCCTCTAATACTGTATAACTAGTGATGTGCCACGTACAGTACTACCGGTATACGTACTGTACTGTACGTACTGTACGTACTGTACGCTAAAATTTTTGCCGATCATTTATTAAGAGGGGTCGATAGAATATTTATGTGCCAATTGACCAATCAAATTCGTTAATTGATCAACACCCGATGAAGCTTTCTTGTTAGATAAATTAAATTTGTACATATTGCATCTAAAGTAGCGATCTATCTAAAGTAGCTACGTTAGATATATAAAGTAGCGCCTTAATAAAATTAAGCAGATATGTACATAGTATATTACTAATTTGCTATATTAAATATTTGCTTATTAAAATAGGTTTAAACATTACATTAATTATAATATAGACTAACATTAAAAAAAAATTAAAATATAGATACTAATTTAATTTTATTATGATCTTAATTTTTTATATAAGCACTATACGTACTGTACGCTAAAAAAATTTGGGTATTATTTTAATGATTACATACTTTAAAATGATGCAGATCCGATCACTAGATCACGAGAATTTTGCGAAGTCTTTTTCTTGGATAAATGCATTTTATATTTTTTTATTTATTAATTTTTTTTTTTTTTTTTTGCTATTGAATCAAATTTATCTGACTTAATTAGCAACTCGACTAAAATCTCTGAACTAAATTTAACTTGAAACCAATTCGTTTATAATAGATTTACTACAGTTTCTACAGTTTGTTCATTTTATATGTTCGTTTAATTTGCCTCTCTTCTGGGAGTCCTGGAAGTGATGTTAACCAGATAATTAACTTCGAACGACCTAAATATTTATCTATTAAAATAGAATTAAATATTATATTAATTGTAATATAGACTAATATTAAAAAAAAATTTAAAATATAACCACTAGAGCAATTTTACTATATAAGTACTATACGTACTGTACGTACTGTACGTACTGTACACTAAAAAAATTTGGACATCATATAAATGGCACCTCACTATGTATAACTTCTTGAATATCGTGATTATATATATATATATATTTAATGTAATTAATTGATATTGATAGACTTTGAAAATAAAAAGCACCTATTTTAACGCATATAAAAAGTTGAAATTTTTTTATTCAATTACAATAATCATCATCAAATTTGGGTTTGTCCACCATGCTTCGAATACCCGCTCATTGACAGTTTCCCCTCGGATTTGTTGACAGGTCTATTACCTGTATATTTCTGTATTTGGTAAAAGACTCCTCTGCCATGCAATAGTGTACCAAATTTGTGTTTGCTTGTGTTTGCCCACCATGATAGATAATCAATCAACGACTAATCGATGTAATGATTTAGTCCAGATCACACGATCACATGAGTGTGAAAATTGTTAATTAGCCGCGATTTTTCCTTAACGTGAACCTTTAGAAATTTTTATCCACTTTATCCACTCGACACACTCATTTCTTTATCTCTTTTTTTCTACCTTTTTTTTTCTTTAACTGTTTTGTTTCTTTGCCTTTTTTTTCTTTTTCTTTTTTACCCTTTCACAAGTTACAAAACCTTACGAGTTTCTCACCAAGTATTTCCTTCGCAGCCTTCACTGACCACGAATGAAAAGAAAAAAAATTAAAGAAAAAAAAGTAACTACAAGTTAGGAGTAAGATACCAACGTCTCAATACGTAGGTAACGTAATAAAAAAAATTTTTTTTTTTTTTGCTTTCCTGCACAGTACTTATTTACCTCCCAGTACTAGGGTATTACGCGACTTATGGTTTTTTTTTTCCTCCCTGCGCAATACTTATTTACGTCCCAGTACCAGTGTATTACGCGACTTACGGGTTATCTGAAGAACGTTAGGTGAGTAATCTGATACAGTGGCAACACTTACTGACTCACCCTTCCTTTTGTCGCATTTATATTCTTGCTGCTTATCAAATCTTCTCATATTGTTTCGAAACCCGTGTCAAAACTTTAAAGCCATTGGACTTTTCTAAAATCTTGCAAATTCCAAGAGCTAGGTACGTTTTAAGATCAACTCCATATGATGGTATACGTGACTTTGTGTATTTGTTAATTTTACCTAGAATTATTCGTATGCCATCTAACTATATTATATGCCCGGTTGCTTTAACCTGAAATCCTTCAACACAATCGTCGACATCTTCATTTCCACTTGTCCTTCTTTGTATAGTTTTCTGAGGATCCCCTGTTTTGACATTAAGTGTAAGGCGTGTTATATCGATGCAATTTGTACCTTTATCATTTAAATAATTTTCTTGACGGTCCTAAACAGGTTTCGTTGAATCGAATATACCCATGTTGGCTTGGACTGGCGTATCGTGCAAGTTCATCCACCGTCGTTGTACACC
>QKWP01000312.1:129706-151327 GCA_003550325.1 Gigaspora rosea
TTTTTAATATATTTGGGCCGACTGCTGCAAACTGTTCTCGGGTCGGCGGTAGCTTTGAGTGGTCCGATTAGCCGGTGCTTTGATTCTGCCTAGCTTTGAGTAGTGCACACGGCTACGGTTTGATTCCGTAATATCGTTCAGTTCGAGAATGGTTTGCAGTCGCATAAGCGTGAAAAGTCGGTCGGTCGTTAAGAAGTTTTTTTCTTTTTTTTCTTCTTTTAAAGACTTTTAAAGACTTTTGTTCCTTTAAGTAAGGTATGTTCCCAAAAAATTTTTTATATTTATTTTGGTTTATTTTTTATTGGATTTTTATATTAATATATTATTTTTCTAGGCCACTGAGTGGTCTTACAAATTAATAATGAATGATCGGCCACTGTGATGATTTTTATTTCACTGCAGTGATGATTTTTATTTCTGAGTGTCCGATTAATCAATGTATTTATTTCGCTAAGGTGCACATGGTTACGGTTTGATTCCATATACGTCGTTTAATAGAGACCGGAAGAATTTTCTTCTTAATAAGTTATGTTTACTTTTCTGTTTATTTTATTTAGTTTTTTTTAATGGTTCTATTTTTATACTAATTTTTTTCTTAATATATTTAAGGGCCGACTGCTAAAAAAAAAAATCAAATCGATTTATTTTGAAAATGCCGATGAAGAAAAATAATGAAATTAAAAAACCTGAAAGAAACAAAATAAAGTATTTAAAAGAATTTTTGTCATTTTTTCACGTTTGATAGTTTGGTACTCGATAAGTGACTATTCTTGTTTTGTAAGCTGCTAAAACTCCACCTGCTGCTAAAACCCCATCCGCTACTCGTCCCCCTCCCCCCGATGCCAGTATCCACCACTTGCCCTAACGAGAAACATAATTGTACTGGTTTAACACCATGTTGTGGTCCTACCGGATTTTGTGGTTCTCAATCCATTGATTGTGGTGTCGGATGTTATCCACAGTTCAGTGAAGTCGGTGCTTGCGTGCCGTAGCCACTGAATTATTTGGTTAATTTCTCAAGTTTATATCAGCTACTTTCGAAGTTATCTCTGATACCAAAGCTCGTTAAAAATTAGTATTTTGATGAAGTCTAATAAATTATGTATTTTGATGAAGTCTAATAAATGATTAGAATATTTTAAGTATCCACATTAAATATTGTTGTATTTAGATCAAATAAGTGTATTCTTTAAATTGTATATTTTGTCTATTTGGTATTATTCGATTTATATAAAATTAGGGTTAGCCCACAATTTTAGTAATACAAGCTCAGTAATATTAAAATCATTGTTAGTTTATTAATTAACTAAAGAAATATCGAGTAAGTAATTGCATATATTTGTGCTTATATTAATTTAAAAAAAAATGAAGTTTCTTAAAGAAAATTACTAAGTTTTGCAAATTTTAATTACTAGGGTTATTAATGTGACAAGATTATGATGTTAAGTACATTATCAGTTATATATAAAGATCTTATTTTATTATGTACTTTAACTTCATGGTTAAAGGAAAGTGTCGATTATTTTACAGAGATATTAATTTTGGATATGGAAAGACACAAGATTTGCAGCATCAGATGCTTTTACAGTATTCGATATAATAAATTCAGTATTATTTTAAATTCAAGTGTTTTGTCTTGATACTTAATTGAACATGTTATAGTTTTTTTAACTGAAAAGTAGTTTAACAATATAATTATTGGGAATTCAATATTGACTTGGTTTTGATGTATAAGTAAAGTATTTTTTATTAAGATATATCTTTCTTGAATAATATAAATAAATATTATACAAGTTTAAATATTTATAAATATAGTACGTATATATTTGTAATTATAGTCAATAAAAATTTGTCTTTCAATTTAAGATCTGAGATAACATAGTCAAAACAAAGTGTTATGTGTGAAATTATATCTTGAGTTATGAATGTAGTGTATGGATGTAGTATCTGAGTGTTTTCAAACGTCTCAATCAATGCGAAAGTAGTTGAGTCAGATTTAATGATGCTTGCCGAAACTATTTTTTTTAATGCAGAGATCATAATCTTCTCGTAATAAATTTTATGACTCAATTAACATATTGCCATCGAGAAATTTAATAAGCTTTTCACATAAATTGTGGTAAAATGATTTGACGAATAAGAATTTCAATTTCGTTTGCTTTTCATATAAATTACTTTTAATTGATTTTAATTGATAATGATTAAATTTAATTTTAAAACCACTTATTAGGTAGAATTTATCCAACCGAGTCAGTTTAGATTTCTATTTGCAACATAAGTTGATTCGAATCCACAAAAATTCGATTTTGACGTATAGCATATATACAAGCTTAAATATTAATATTACTGTAGGACTCGGGTTGGTAAAAAAAAATGCATATTTTTTCAAATATTTACAAATAACCACATGAGGTAAAACCAATTTCAGGACTTGAGTTTGATAAAAAAAACTTGGGAAAGTAATAATAAATTTAGACGCATCCGGAAATGTGTACCGGATTAGTGCACCATAACAGCTAGATGGTACTGTGTTAGCACAATCAACAAAGTAAAAAATTAAATATCGATATATAACTAGTTGCTAATGATAATATATCAAAGAATAAATTAAATACGTTATACTAAAAAAAAACTATTTACAAAATTGTATTTTTTCTCTCATTTGCTAATTTTTTTCTTTGTTACATTAAGAGCCGAACATCATCAATTCTTGTTCCACTTCAAACCATTTTTATTTTAAAAGAATTTTATTAAAATGGAAAATTGGTGGCTTGGCTTGTCCATTGACAATGATAAACAATCGAAATTTTTATAAGTAGTTGGCGTTAAAGCCCTAATTGTTTTCGTTATTAAAAATAGCAAATACGTACGTACGATCCATCTCTATTGTATCTGGTTTAATTTTCAATTGGCTGCCATTTTTTAAAAATAGCAAATACGTATGCCATCAAATCCTAATCCTAATCTGATCTTTCAATCCTTATCAAGTCACACATGTTCCAGATGCTAATTTACAATATAATTATAAATTCATTTCTCTATTATATATCATTTTATTTTCATCCATGATTATGAAAATCATTATGCTAGGACATATAATACTGCGCATTAACCTCTGTTTATTGTTATATACAATAATATATACGTAATTGAAATAATGAATCAAAAAATGTAATTTTGATAAAGTATTGTTATTGCTATATATTTGCTATATTGTTATCAACATAATCACGCAATATAAAACACTAATTTATACGTGTATTTATATAACTGTATATTTCGTATTTTGTGGTGTAGAAATTCCATAAAAACGCTTTTTAGATTGACATCAGCATATCATCAACATATGACGGTAAATAAAAATTCTCTTTTCACGGCTGGAAAAAAAAAAAGTATCAGTATAAACAAACATATAATATGATCTATATCAATATATTGCATATATTTAAAAATAACGCAGAGAATTAATTCAATATTTTTTATACAATATAAAACCATATGAATTGACTTGTGCATTACAAATAATCGTTTATCTCTACCAGTTCTATACCTAATACGTACAAAGAACAATTCCAAAAATTAATAATAAGTTTATCGAAGACGATTGTGTGAAAATTTTTTAATACTTCGCCACATGCATTATTTAATCTCAATATGTAGAAAATTGTGATATCGATATCGATATGAATTACGCACAAACGTAATTAAAGTAGACTGTAATCAGTGTTCTAATAAATAAATCAATAAAGTTATTGACTGTACTTACAAATAAATTGGATCATACATCCGTTAATCGTTATCTATATCAGTTCTATACCTAATACGTACAAAGAACAATTCTGAATTAGTAAGTTTATCGAAGACAATTGTGTGAAAATTTTTTAATACTTCGCCAATCGCATTATTTAAATCTCAATATGTAGAAAATTGTGATATCGATATCGATATCGATATGAACTACGCACAGACGTAATTAAAGTAGGCTGTTATCAGTGTTCTAATTCTTTCGATAATATTTTACAGGTTTTCATTTGGTAAGTCGTTATGTTAAAAGATCGATTGCGCTATTTTTAAGTTTGACAGTATGCAGAATGTATCAGTCAACGTCATTATATTATTAAAAAAATTTAAAATTTGCGCAGACATGTTCAGAGTTGATTAAAACTTTTTACAGCATAAACGATAAAAGAATCTATGCAGTGCGATCATCGACCCGAACTTTAGGGGGGCCGTCCTGATATACTCACAAATAATTTGGATCATACTTCCGTTAATCGTTATCTATACCTAATACAGTAATACTAAGAATAATTCCGAGTTAGGATATAAATGAAAATTTTTTAATGCTTCGCCATTTAAATATCAATATGTAGAAAGTTGTGGATATGAATTACTCACAGAAGTAATTAAAGTAGACTATAATCAGTGTTCTAATTCTGTAATTGTTTCGATAATATTTTACAAGTTTCACTCACCTATATGTTTAAAAGATCGATTGCATCAATAAATCAATAAACAAGTTATTGACTGTACAAAATGGATCTATATCAGTTTTATACCTAATACGTACAATTCCGAATTAGTAAGAGACGATTGTGTGAAAATTTTTTAATACTTCGCCACTTGCGCATTATTTAAATCTCAATATGTGATATCTATTTCGATATATATTACGCACATACGTAATTAAAAGAAGACTGTAATCAGTGTTCTAATTCTGTAATTGTTTCGATAGTATAAACAGGTTATTGACTGGACTTACATCCGTTAATTATTAAAAAAGAATAATTCCGAATTAGTAAGTTGATCGATATCTATTTTTATTTATTTATGAAGACGCATTATATGAAAATTTTTTAATACTTCGCCACATGCATCATTATTTAAATCAAAGATGCGGCAAAACGAACATCCCAATTTTTTATCAAAAAAAAACTTTTTTTATCCTTCGAAGAACTTTTTTTTTTTTTAAAAAAAATCAACTAATTATTTTTCATTAAAACTGATCCCACAAAAACGAAGAAGGTTTAAAGATGGGAAATGATTATAAATCGTAATTAGCTTAAAAAAAAAAAAAAAATCTGAAAAATACCGTACACAACGCTTTTAAGAATTGGTGTTTCTATAGGTGAGCGTGGGCAATCCCCATTCTTGCTTGACATGTATGGGTCGAAGTTACGCTGTCACTTAGGTGAACGTTATAGTTGTGGTATACTCTGTGTATTGTCGGCTGGATGATATGCAACTATCATGATGATGTCACTGAAAGATGTGGGCAACCCCCATGTTGTGATGAATAGATCTTTGTGTTAATCTCTTTTTTTTATATTAAGTTTTGAATAGGTTTGTTACGTTACGCTAAGCAATGCCGGTCCGACCATTGTTGTCTTTTTTTTATAGGTGAGCATGGGCAACCCTTATTCTTGCTTGACATGTATGGGTCAAAGTTACGCTGTCACTTATTGTTGTGGTATACTCTGTATATTGTCGGCCAGATGATATGATGATGTCGACAAAAGATGTAGGCAACTCCCATGTTGTGATGAATAGGTCTTTGTGTTAATCTCTTTTTTATAAGATTTGTTACGTTACGTTAAGTAATACCGGTCCGACCATTGATGTCTTTTTTTTTCAAACGGCGAATTTTCCTGAGGACTTTCTTGGCATTTTATAGGTGAGAGGTGAGCATGAGCAATCCCCATTCTTGCTTGACATGTATAGGTAAGTTACGCTGTCACTTTTAGGTGAGCGTTATAGTTGTGGTATACTCTGCATATTGTCGGCCGGATGATATGTAACTATGATGATGTCACCGAAAGATGTGGGCAACCCCCATGTTGTGATGAATAGGTCTTTGTGTTAATCTCTTTTTTATATTTAGTTTTGAATAGACTTGTTACGTTACGCTAAGAATGCCGCTTTATACAAAATACTTACATCCGACCATTGGTGTCTTCTATTTTTCAAATGGTGGATTTTTCTGAGGACTTTCGGCGCCTTTTGTTGTTCACTTAGAGGGTAGTTCTCTTATAAACCCTGGACGAAATTATGATAATTAGCCTTTTTTAATTCTGCGGATTGTAATAATCATTCTTTTTTTCTTAACTGGTTGGAGAATATCATTATCTCTTCGTCATTCTAGAACGACTATAATGTGGTGGTCGCTTCGATAGTATTTTACAGGTTTCACTTGGCCATACCGGTAAATCGAGGATGCACGTGAATTAGTAAGTTTATCGAAAACGATTGTATAAAAATTTTTAATACTTCGCCACATGCATTTATTTAAATTCAAGATGTGATATTGACTGTAATCAGTGTTCTAATTCTGTAATTGTTTCGATAATATTGACTGGACATTACAAATAAATTGGATCTTACATCCGTTAATCGTTATCTATTACAAAGAATAATTCGAAATTAGTAAGTTGATCGATATCATTTTTTTTTTTTTTTATATATTCGTTCAATTATAATAGAAGACGCATTATGTGAAAATTTTTTAATACTTCGCCCCATGCATCATTATTTAATCAAAGATGCGGTAAAATGAACATCTTAATTTTTTATTCCTAAAAAAAAATTCTAAAAAATTTTTTTATCTTTCGAAGAAATTTTTTTTTTTAAAAAAAATGAAAAATATTTCGGAACTAATTATTTTTCATTAGAACTGATCACCGTAATACTACTGTAATACCACAAAACGAAGAAGGTTTAAAGCCGGGCGAACACTTTTTTAGGGTTGAAGTATTTTATAGGTGAGCGTGGGCATTCCCCATTCTTGCTTGACATGTATGGATCGAAGTTACGCTGTCACTTAGGTGAATACTATAGTCATGGTACACCCTTTATAACTGCAAGATAATGCGCAGGGGTGTAATTTTGCACTTTGGCTTAAATTAAGCTTATTAAATTAAGCTTAATTTAGGCCGAACTTTAAAATCACGTCCCTGCACGTTATTTTGCGATTATATACGGTTACTCTACATATTGTCGGCCGGATGATATGTAACTATCGTGATGATGTCACCGAAAGATGTGGGCAACCCCCATGTTGTGATGAATAGATTTTTGTGTTAATATATTTTTTTATATTTTGTTCTGAATAGATTTGTTACGTTACTTTTTTTTCACGGTGAATTTTCCTGGACTTTCGGCGCTTTTTGTTTACTTAGAGGGAAGTTCTCTTGTAAATCTTGGATGAAATTATGAATTAGCCTTTTTTAATTCTGCGAATTGTAATAATCATTCTTTTTCCTTTAGCCTTCTCGGAGAGTATTATTTTCTCGTCATTCTAGAACGACTATAATATTGTGGTCGTATTCATTCTGGATACATCGTTAATAACCATAGCCGGGCGAAACACCTTTTTTTAGGGTTGAAATATTTTATAGGTGAGCGTGGGCAACCCCCATTCTTGCTTACATGTATGGATTGAAGTTACGCTGTCACTTAGGTGAACGCTATAGTCATGGTACACCCTTTATAACTGCAAGATAATGCGCAGGGGTGTAATTTTGCACTTTGGCTTAAATTAAGCTTATTAAATTAAGCTTAATTTAGGCCGAACTTTAAAATCACGTCCCTGCACGTTATTTTGCGATTACTGTATTTCAATAAAAATCACCTCCGGCCTAAATTATTTGCTGGCATAGTCCAAATAAACACAGAATGTCATGTAATGCGAATGCTTTTCGTCCGGTATACTCATATAAGTACAGTTACACTAGCAGCCCATTAACATGTGAGATCATGCGCCCAATCAAAAATGCAAGCATGACTACGTTCATAACAAAATTTTTTACGGTAAATCATGAATCAACCAAATATGAGGCTACAGCAGATCAAGCAGATCAGTATAATACGAGGTGGATTATAGAAGATCAGTATGGTACGGCATGCCAGAGTATGGTATTAGGTGTAAAATACATATTCTAAAAAACGGGATTATAGAATATCAGTATGGTACGACATGCCAGATCAGTATGGTATGGATGCAATTTTATCAACCGTACCATATTGATCTGCTAATATTAAATATATATATTAGCAGAACAGTATCTGGTATGGTACGCTTTGATAAAATCCACACCATACCATACGGATCTGGTAGCTATACAATTTTTACATTTTTTTATCGTTATATTTGTTTCCTTGAATAATTGATAAGCGGACTAGATATCTTTAATATAAGTTTCCACACACGATATATTTTTCAATGTGTTTAGCATACTAATTTTTCTTTATTCTGTTATTGTAGACATTAACGTTCAATTTTGATAATATATCAATAAAAGGGAATCAATTCTTGAACAATTTTTTGGTCACGTGATCTTTCGACGTCAATTAGCCAATTAAAAATCAGGATCAGGTGTAACGTAAAGAAATTCAAAACAAACGAAAATCGTATTTATATGATTGTTATACAGTATTATTGCATAAATCAAATAAAGTAACTCTATAATAATAAAGCTATATGCTCGCCTAAATATTAAATGTGACAGATTAAAATGAAATCGGATTAAAATGTAATTTTTCTATTTTTTAAGCAAAATTTTAAAAATTTTTGGAGGGTTTTTTTAGCATTAGGGTTAGGGTTATTAATAAACGAGTATATGTGGGTTTTATAAGCTATAAAGGTGAGCAAGAGAGGTCCCCAGTTTCATTTTAATCTGATTTCATTTTAATATGCCACATTAAATGCTAACTTTTCATACATTAAAAGAATAGTTCTAATATTCATATATATTTAACAAAGTAATTAATAATTTTTACATTCCCTGCGTAGAACACATCCACATTTGTTTTTCGGCAACAGCAGGAATCTGGTCGTGTGTCATGTCTAGAAGATAATTACTAAATTTTTTTTTAAACAAAAATTTATCTTTTTTCGACATAAAAAACTTGCATCCCCAAGTTATTCCTATTTTGTTTAGGCATGAGAAGTTCTTCTGTTACGCCAATACAAAAAAAAATGACGAAACAATAAAAGAATAATCTTTATATATATTAATGAAAAAAAAATCAATGTAATTATTAATAAGTAATTATTATCAGTAATTTATTACATGGCTGTGCATTTCACAATCGATGAAAATCGAGAAAGAACGCATGTTCATTCAGAATTAAATTCAGAAATGATGTGGAACAATAAGTAATTATTATCAGTAATTTATTTCATGATCTGCATAAAAGATGAAAATCGAGAAAGAACACATGTCAATTCAGAATTTCGTAAATTCAGAAATGATGTGGAACAATAAGTAATTATTATCAGTAATTTATTACATGATCTGCATACAAGATGAAAATCAGAAAGAACACATGTCAATTCAGAATTTACGTAAATTCAGAAATGATAAGTAATTATTATCAGTAATTTATTACATGATCTGCGTACAGGATGAAAATCAGAAAGAACACATTTCACCCATTAAATAAATAAAATAAACAAACGAAATATTAAAATCATGTTCTTATTTAAAATACATTATGATGTAGACAAGTTTTACACCGAGTGATGCTAGTATATAAATATACGCAAATTAAAATTTTTATTATAATTGTATTTTACCCTATATTATCCTATATTATATCAAGTTAACCGGATACCTCAATAATTTATCTGTTTCAGTTTTATAATTCGGGTATCCGGATAGCCTAACAGTTAACCGGTTATTGTACCCTAGGGTACGACCACTAATCTAGCAAATCATCTTTCTGGCCTAACAAAACAGTTTCCTCGCACAATTTTGCTACCTTCTAACCACCCACATGAACCCAAACCCTAACGAATCCAATTTTTTTCTCAAAGACAATTGATGCCGGAAAGTCATGTGACAGGAAAATCGATCCTACGCCCTGTCAATTTCATTGTATAGCTACCAGACCCGTATGGTATGGTATGGTGTGGATTTTATCAAATCGTACCATACTGTTCTGCTAATACTGTAATATATAGATTTAATATAATAGCATATCAGTATGGTACGATTTTTAAATATACGTACCATACTATTGTACTAATTTGATATTAATGTAGATCAGTATGGTACGGTTTGATAAATTGCATCCATACCATACTGATCTGGCATGTCGTACCATACTGATATTCGTAATACCTTCTAAAAAACCATGCCATATTGATCAGCTATAATTAACCAACCTTAATATAAACTGAAGCAGTATGGTCTGATGTTATTTTACCCATAACATACTGATCTGATAATCCATACCATATTGATCTTTTAATATTATATACACGATAACACTGTATCAGAATTGTAATGTACGGAATAAGGGTATATATATTACACCTGGTTAGGTTATCTATATAAATTCCTTTATCCTAAAATCTGTATCACACCGGTACCATACTAAAATACTAAAATTTACCCATACTATACAATTCTAGTCATCCATACAATACTGATCTGTTTATAACTCCCATAAGTATGGGTAGTGTTCGGATCTGCTAGATTTTTTATCCGGATTATCCGGATAATATAGATAACGGATAATCAACAGATAATTTATCCGCGATAACTGAAATTGAATTGTACGCGTCATTAGTTGTGTTTTTGATCAAACTTTAGCACTTGTTTTATATATGCGTATTAAAAAACAATTCTTGTCTATCTAGGGTAAATGAACTTTGTTGAAATGAGCAAGGATACAATATGTTTATCACTTCTGAACTTGGTTACGTATACGATTGGTTACATAAGTACCGAAATTGACCAGTCAGAATTGAATTTTAATAATATATGACATTATTATGCATAGATCACTTGATGACGATCCTGATCACGGTACCCAAATTCGACCAATCAGATTGCTTTAAGCGGACAGAACTTTAGTAATATAGATATGTTGAATAACCTGTTACACACACGGGTTCATATTTAAATCCCGTGCCTTCGACACAGAATATGAACTATAAATTATTAATAATCACATTGATATTTGCATTGATCTTTTTCATTTATATTTATAGATAATTCTGTATTACATTTTTTTTCTTCAACACTTTGTTGATTCGCAAGGATATGACTTCGTGACTCATGAAATTCGTTATAATGAATGTCTAAATATACTCAAAATCCCCGATCTTAAGGTTCTTTGTATTGGCGTAACAGAAGAACTACAGATAAGAATAACTTGTGATGCAAATTTGCTATGTCAAAAATTTTACGAAATAATCTATGCTACCCACCATGCAGAGCACCAAAAAAGTAAAATTATGGATTTTTTTTAAAAAAATTGTGTAACTATCTTCTTGTTAGAATTTGGGTTAGACAAAACACCCGACCAGATTACTGCCTTTGTCGAAAAACAAATGCGGATGTTTCTACGCGGTGAATGCAAAAAGTATAAAATATATATGAATATTCGAATGTGTTTTTACTTTATTATTATTATTTTTATTATTATTATTATTATTATTATTATTATTTCTAAATTTTTTCCTTACTTTTTTTTTAATAATAAAAAAAATTTTTTGCAAAAAAAAAAAAAAACCAGATCACCACCTGGCCTATTTTATGGATGATCGTACTCCATTTGTGAAATCCAAAATGGCGAAATTTATTAAATTTATCCATAAAACTACATGTATTTGCAAATTTAAATCTTATTCAACTTGCTAAAAACTCCTAACAATTACAATGAAATTTATTACTGTTTTGGTTGTTATTACTTTAAGTGTTTATTTAATTAATGCCTTACCAGCAAACTTTATCAAAGACCAAGAAACCACTATCGTTCCCTATGAAGATGAATTCGTAGAACGTATTAAGTTGCGTTATGAGTATGTGTCTATTGAAAATTGTTATTTTAGACCACACAAATTTGATTTTTCGTTTTGCATTACCTGCCCCAAATTTTTCAAAATTCCTATTTTTTTTTTATTTTCGAGTTCCAATTATACAAATTATTCCATTTTTGCAAGTTTATTTTTTTGATCTTTTTTATCCAGTATATAGATATCTGATACCATTTTTGCCGTTGACTAATTGATGAAACCATAAGTTTCGTCATTGACGAATTAACGAAACTTTATCCGACAAACTCATATGATCATGAAAAATTTTCTTCTTGTTATTTTTTCATGTATTACGACATAATAATGTTTTTTTTAAATTAAAACTCAGCGAGCGACTCCCTACCAATCATGATCATAAATTGCCGGATAACACCATTATTGGGCAAATTGTCGAATACTGTAATTTGACAAATGATTGGCTACACGTGCCGCTTTGCGGCACGTGCTCATTTGCAATTTTCGCCCATATGGTTGATCAGGTCACGTGAGTTTCGTCAGATCCAGAATCATTCGATAGGATTCCAAGGGAAAACCAGACTTCGGCTTTTAATTTATAATTTACTAATTAAAACTAATTAAAAATATGTCAGCAACAACTAAAATTTAAGCCCAAGTTTGATTTTCCTTTGGCGACATTAACATTAAAAAAAAAAAATTGACCGACTGTCCCAACATCTTGATTCCATGTAATGCAAAATGAAAATAACTTTGCGTGACCTTAGAGGCGACTCGGAATTAATAAATTTTTATTATAAATTTTGTTAATTTTATATATTAACTTTTTTTTAAATTTAGTGAGTAAGTATTGACTTTATTATATTTTATATATGAATTAATAGCTTTATAAATTTAAAATCTTTATTTTTACAAAAATATTCTTAGTGTGTAAGTATAAACTTTAACATATTTATTTATAAAATTTTATTTTATAAATTTTGGTTATCTAATTTAATTAATTTTTTAAAATTAACTTTATATATTTACTTGTTTTTTAATTTAATAATTAATTTTTATAATTTAATTATATATATTTATTAGTGTGTAAGTATAAACTTTAATTATATTTATAAATTACTTAATTTTAAATTATTTATTTATTAATATTATTTATTTTAGACCGTCAGTATAAACTTTAATAAATTTTATTTTAACTTATTTTTAATAATTAACTATTTATACTATATTTATTTAATTACTAATAAAAACATTTAAATTTTTTTGCTAATAATTATTAGTATGTTAGTATAAACTTTATTAAGTTATATTTTAATACCTAATTTTTAATAATTAACTTTTTATAATTTAATTATATTTAATTATTAGTACGCAAGTATAAGCTTTATTATCTATTATATAATTATTTTTTATTTAATTAATAATAAATTTATGTATTTTTTTTTTGCTAATAATTATTAGGCGGTTAGTATAAACTTTATTAACTTATATTTTAATAACTTATTTTTAATAATTAACCTTTTATAATTTAATTATATATATTTATTAGGCGGTAAATATATTTGTTATATAATTATTTTTATATAATTACTAATAAATATATTTAATTTTTTTATTAATAATTATTAGAATGTTAGTATAGACTTTATTATATTTTAATTACTTTTTTAGTAATTAAACATATCATAACTATTTTTATTTAATTATTAATATATATATTTAAATTTTTTTACTAATAATTATTAGACGGTTAGTATTAACTTTATTAATTATGTTTTAATAACAGAAAATTATAGGTATCTCTCACGATACTCATGAGATATATTCTTCCCGGGATATATATCACCCATAACCAAATTCATTAAGTTTATTTAAGGTTGGGTTAGAGTTTGTAGTCGGTTAGAAATTGGTAATATATTTAGTAAAATTGCTCAAGGAAATTTTTTTTAGGCACGAAAGATAGTTTCTTATGCAAATATTTGAGAAATAACCGATTTTTGAAAAGAATTTAATAATTTAGCATGAGTACATTGTAAACACACTGTATAAGATCTGTGTAATGTGACATCAAATCAACCAAAATAGCCTGCTCTTTTTGTTATTTGGGTTAAGGTAAGGTGAGAATAATCCTAGATGAGAAGAGGTGTTTTATAGTAAAATTTTGCAAGGAATTATTTTGTTAGAGCACGAAGAGTAGTTTCATAAGCAAAATTATAAGCCACTAGCGATTTTTAAAATATTTTTTTCAATTTCACATTATATCTGATCTTACAATCTGATTGGTTTATCAGGTGGGTGCATTACAACGCACATGCGCCAAATTATAAAATTCTTTTGAAAAAATAAAAATTTGGTTTGATCTTTGTGATTGTACTATGTTATACTAAATTCTAACTAAATTCTGACTCATCATTGCATTGGGTAATTCGTGGGAGATACACATCTCTCAGGAGATGCCTAACAGTACCTTTAATAATTATTAACTTTTATAATTAATTTCTATATATTTACTAGGTTGTAAGTATAAACCTTATTATATTTATTTTTAGATTCATAATTTAATAATTAATAGATTTTTATTAATAATTATTAGTCGGTAAGTTAAACTTTATTTTATTTATAAAATTATTATATTTATTTTTAGATTAATAATTTAATATTTATATATTTTTTATTAATAATTATTAGCTTGTAAGTTAAATTTTATTTTAGAAAATAAAATTATTTAATTCTAAATTATTTTATATTTTAATCCTAATTTTTAATATTAATTTTTTAATAATTTAATTATATATACATGTGTTATAAATAATCTTTATTATCTATAATATAATTATTTTTATTAATTATTAATAAATATATTTAAATTTTTTCATTAATAATCACTAGCCCACAAACGAGAAGTGGGTTTACTTTTATTATCTATAATATAATTATTTTTATTTAATTACTAATAAATATATTTGCATTTTTTATCAATAATTATTAGGCAGTTAGTATTATCTTTATTAAATTAAATTTAATAAATAATTTTTGATAATTAACTTTTTATAATTAAATTTTATATATTTATTAGTAAGTAAGTATAAATTTGATTATTTGTTATATATTATTTTTATTTGATAATTAATAACATATTTAAATTTTTGATTATTATATTTTATTTAATAATTAATTTTTTATATTTATTTTTATTTAATTATTAATATATATATTAAAATTTTTACTAATAATTATTAGTTGATTTGTATGAACTTTATTAAATTAAATTTAATAAATATTTTTAATAATTTTATTTTTTATAATTAAATTTTATATATTTATTAGCCAGTAAGTATAAATTCGATTATTTGTTATATAATTGTTTTTATTTAATAATTAAATTTAATAAATATTTTGATAATTTTACTTTTTATAATTAAATTTTATATATTTATTAGACTGTAAGTATAAATTCGATTATTTGTTATATTATTATTTGGAAAAATCTAAATAGTACCCTTGTGCATTTTGTGCCCCTAATGTACTAATAATTAACTCTGTTTAGAATTAAAATTAGGATTAGTGTTAAGATTAGTACAGAATTGCGAGAGGATTATTTTTTGTTAGAAGTGCAACAGGGATTACTCTAGTAAAATTTTGAGATATCAAAATAGAGGGCACAATGTGCATGGGGCACCATCTAGTCCAGTTCATTATTTAAATTATTTGAAAAAATCTAAATAGTGCTCCTGTGCATTTTGTGCTTTAATGTACTAACAATTAATTCTGTCTAGAATTAGGGTTAGAGTTAGGGTCAAAATTAGTACAAAATTGCAAAAAGATCATTTTTTGTTAAAAGTGCAACAGGGATTACTCTAGTAAAATTTTGAGATATCAAAATAGAGGGCACAATGTGCATGGGGGCACCATCTAGTCCAGTTCAATTTTATTAATTAAATTTAATAAATAATTTTTAATAATTAACTTTTAATCATTTAATTATTTATATTTATTATAAATATATAGTATGTAAGTATAAATTTTATTATATTTATCTTTATTTTTAAACTATTATTTTAATAATTAATTAATATATTTTTTATTAATAATTATTAGACGGTTTAGTATAAACTTTATTAAATTATATTTTATTTATTAATATTTAATGATTATTATATATATATATTTATTAGTGCGTAAGTATAAACTTTATTATATTTATTTTTAAAAGTAATATTTAATAATTAATATATTTTTTTTATTAATTATTATTAGACGGTTAGTGCTATATGATTATTTTTAATAATTTATTTTGTATACTAATTTTTAATAATTAATCTATTTTTTTTATTAATAATTATTAGAAAGTTAGTATAAACTTTATCAAATTATATTTTAATAGTTAATTTTAATAATTAATTTTATATTTTTTTTATTAATTATTATTAGTCGGTTAGTACTATATGATTATTTTTAATAACTTATTTTGTATACTAATTTTTAATAATTAATCTATTTTTTTATTAATAATTATTAGATTGTTAGTATAAACTTTATTAAATTATATTTTAATAGTTAATTTTAATAATTAATTATATATATATATTTATTAGTAGGTAAGTAAAAACTTTATTATATTTATTTTTAAAAGTAATAATTTAATAATTAATTTATTATTTATTATTTATTATTAGTGAGTTAGTATAAATTTTATAAATTTTATTTTAATAATTAAATTTTATAATTATTTTATTTAATTATTAATTTATTATATGAAATATTAAATAACTCATTTATTCTGTTATATGAGAAAAATAATTAAAATATTTTTTAGCACCAAAATATTTACAGGTCGCAAATTTCTCTACAAAGCGGATTTACCTATTTCACAACTCAAAAGGTTTCACCCTGTTCTATTATTTTTATTTAATAACTAATATATATATTTAAATTCTTTTTACTAATAATTATTAGGTGGAGGTGGTTAGTATATAATTTATATTATATTATATTTTAATAAATTATTTTTAATAATTAATTTTTTAAAACTACTTTATTTAATTATTAATAAAAATATTTAAATTATTACTAATAATTATTAGTATGTAAGTATAAATTTTATTAAATCATATTTTAAAAACTAATTTTTAATCAAAAATTATATATCACACTTGTGGTGTTCAATACTAGTAATATAAAAATTCATGTAACATGTAAATCAAAATCATTTTTATAAAAACAAAAATTAAATTTAATTAATATTAGGGTTAGAGTTAAGACCTGGAATAGAGCAGGAGCATAGTTTATACAAAATTTTTAAAAGATTTTGATTCTTTGTTATATATGTTTTAGAAGTGGAAAATTTTAAAAACATCACAATCTTTATATTATACTGTAGCTTTTAACAAAAATAATAGTAGTGTTGAATACTAGTAGTGTGATTTAACAATGCTATGTTTAATTATTAACTTTTATAATTTAATTAATTATATATCTATTTATTAGAATGTAAGTATAAATTTATTATTTTATTTTTAAAATTAATAATTTAATAATTAATATTTTTTGCTAATAATATATATTTATTAGCATGTAAGTTAACCTTTATTTAATTTAAAACTAATAATAAAATAAACCTAATATTTTTTATTAATAATTTTTAATAATTAATCTTTTAATAATTTAATTAATAATTTTTATTAATAACTATTAGCCCGTTAGTATAAATTTTATTAAATTATATTTATTAATTTGTTTCTAATAATTAATATTTTATTACTATTTTTATTTAATTACTAATAAATATATTTAATTTTTTACTATTAGTATGTTAGTATTAATTTTTATATTATATTTTAATAACTTATTATTATAATTAACTTTTTATAATATAATTTTTTTTTGTTAATAATTATTAGTGCGAAGAGTGTAAGCATATATTTTATTATAATTATTTTCTAGTCAATAATAACAAAATAGTTAATATTTTTATATTATTAATTAATATTTTATTTATTTTTATTAGTTGGTTAGGAAAAATGTAAGCATATATTTTATTATAATTATTTTCTAGTCAATAATAACAAAATATTTAATATTTTTATATTATTTTTATTTATTTTTATTAGGTGGTTAGTAAAATTTTAATAATTAAAGTTTAATTTAAATTTTCATATTATTAATTAATATTTTATATATTTATATTTAGCGATTTTCCTGATCTTCATACTACTCCTATTAAACATGATGAACTAAAATAAAAATTCTTATTAATTTATAAGTAAGTTAGTATATTTTTTATTTTTTAATTATAAATACATGTATTATAAATTTAAATTTTATAAAACTAATTATTTTATTTTTTTAATTATAATATATATGTTGTACCCAGATTTGGAATTTGTCCCAATTTGGAATCTGGCCTAATTCTACCTCTAACACTAGCCCTAACCCTAACCCTTAAGTCACCTAATGTCCTAATTCTACTACAAAATTCTTATCTGGAGCAGCCCGATTTCAAATTGGGAACCAGGGTACTATATATATATTATAAATTTAAATTACATAAACCTAATTATTTTATTTTTTAAATTAATTTTTTAGCAAACAAATTTGTTTTTATTAAATTAAAATATTTAAAAATTGGTTAAATTAAAATATATCCTTTAGTATTATTATTTTTAAATTGTTAAAAAATAAAGTTTGTTAATTATATTATAAATATTATTATTTGTAATAAAATTATCTTAATATTTAATATTTATAAAATATTATTAGGTAGTTTTTCTAATTATTTTTAAATATGTTTTATATATTTTTATTTGTTTATTTGTATTTTTATATCTTCTTGTAAGCAGATACTCTGCCAATTAGTTATCATTAATATGAAATTAAAATTGTAATTCAAATTCCAACATTAAATTGTCCATTCGAATTGCCACCTTTAGCAGATTTCAAATACCACTCAAATGCATTTTTTTCATTCTTCTTTATGCCTATGCCATTTCTGTAACAAATTCTAATATTAACTTGTCCATTCAAATTGCTACCTTTAGCAGATTTCAAATACCACACAAATGCCTTTTTTTCATCCTTGGATGCAGTGTTGGCAAATGACCAGGTCATATTATATTTTTTAAATGATCAAGATCATGGGTCATATAACCATTGGTCATAAGTCATAAGGTCATAAATTTTTACTACTTTAAAAAATTTGTTAGCCAATCAGAATTTAAGATTAAGTGTAAATATAAAAAATTATAATAATCCAAAAATCGTTTATAAATCAACATTTTATCTATAAAATTGTTTCTACATACTAACAAAAAGTTTTCTTGTAAAATTAAAGCTAGTTTTGTTTTTTTTTTTTTTTTTTTTTTNTTTGATAAAATTTTTAAAATTAACTTGTTAATTTGGGCCAATTTTATAATACTAGCTTAAATTAAATTTAGGCCATAAAATCATAAGATCATATATACTCTGCTTATATAACCGATCATATGTCATAAGTCATGTAAGTCATATAGGTCATATGATGTTATTTGCCAACACTGCTTGGATGTGCCTATGCCATTTCTATAGCAAAATTGCAACATTAAATTGTCCATTCGAATTGCCATCTTTAGCAGATTTCAAATATCACTCAAATGCATTTTTTTCATCCTTTTTTGTTCATAGCCATTATCGTAGCAGGTTCCGACATTAAATTGTCCATTCGAATCACCACCTTCAGCAGATTTCAAAATACCACACAAATTCCTTTTTTTTATCCTTCTCTGTGCCTATGCCATTTCTTAACAAATTCCAACGTTAACTTGTCCATTCGAATTGACTCAAGTGCCTTTTTTTTCATTCTTGTCTGTAACTATGCCATTTTCTAGTAAATTTCAATATAAATTGTCTATTCGAATTGCCACCTTCAGCAGATTTCACATACCACTCAAATGCCCTTTTTTTTAATTTCTGTAGCAAATTCCAACATTAAATTGTCCAGTCGAATTGCTACTTTTAGCAGATTTCAAATACTACCCTAATGACTTTTTTTCATCCTTGTCTGTACCTATACCATATTCATAGCTGAGTCCAATTTCGTGTTGTGCATCAGAATGATCAGTTTCAGCATATTTCAGAAAAAAAATTTAAATCTATTGTTTTCATCCATGATAACTTTTGAATTAAAGATAATGTTAGATAATAGGTTTTTTTTTACATATCTTATAATAACGATAAAGTAAAAAAATTTATATAAGATTTAACTATGTCTTACAGGTATAAAGTAGTATAAAAATACAAATTGGGACTTGATCATTGAGTTCTTCGAGATAATCTATTAAAAAATAAATTATCTAGATAACTTAATTATTCACTTAAGCACCCTTCGAGAACACACCCTTTTACTAATTGAAAATGACAATAAAAGAATCTTTAGCTTTAACACATAATAAAGTTTGCTGTATGAAATAATTTTGAGCTGGCAGACTTGAAAGGCAAATGCATTACTTTTATTACAATTATACTCGTGGAGGCATTGTCTGATTGACCGATCTAAATCTTTTGTTTTAATTTAAAAGCACTTAACCAGCATGATTCTTTCAAAGGTTACAACATTCCATTGTTTTATTTATGTTTTAGGTGAGAATTCTATAGTTATGTTTTTTATAAATTAATTAGCCAACTAGGTGAGAAAAAAAAACTATCTTAATATGAGGGTAGGCCTAGATTAACAGTTTAATAAATATATACATATAATATATATTTATTATATTAATAAAATTCATCGATACATTTATTATGCAATAATAATGTAGAAAGTAACTTATAATGTAGGTTATCGAACTAGCGAAATAATTGACTTTGAAAAATCGAACATTAGTTTACATAAATCTAACATAATTACAAATTGTCTGTGCATACTGCACGTTGTAAGTTGAAGCATAACATTGACAAATTAATTGGACAATAAAGATACAGTAATTAGATTACAACAATAAATAATATAATGAGTCATCATTAGGATGGAAATTTCTACTGAATTTCTAGTTATTAATTGAATTTTTAACGATTAAAAATTAAAAATTAAAAATTAAAAATTAAAAACTAATTAATAATTTAACAATACTGGTAATTTCTAAGAAATTAATAACAAATAGTTATCCAATATGCATAGAACATCTTTGTAGAAAATGATTTTATAAACTCTGTCGCTGATGTATTTCTACAGGAACTTTATCAGTTAATTTTTTTTGCTACAAAATCATTTTTACATTTAGAGTACATAAAAAAAAACAATGGGGAATATGATTAATCGCTGATTACATCATTCTATCGATAATTTAATTAATTATTATTATAATTGATAACACAATTCCCTATTATATAACAATTAAAAATTAGAAATTCCCATCGCTAGTCATCATGATAAAAAAAACTGGTTAAAAATAAACAATAGGGAGTTTCATAATTAACATATTTTGAGAATAAGTGGGCGTTTAAAAGATCCTACTTTTATTTTAAAATTCCGGCACAGTGAATTAATAGATACACACATTAATAAAGTTAGCTTTTTTTTTTGATAAATATTTACCAGTAAATGATTGTGTAAATAAGCCTATACGTTAAAAAAAATAGGATGTAGGTATCACACATTTTGAAGTAAATACACACTTATTTTGTCTGAAATCGGATGCTAAATCATTAATTATGAAACCCCCTAATGTAATTTACGTCAAATTAAAATTAGATTGCAGAGTTAAGATTAGTATTATATATTACTGTATTAAATTTTTTTATAATATACATTGGATGAATTTTTTTTTTTTTTTTTTTTTTTTTTTTTTTTTTTTTTTTTTTTTTTTTTTTTT
>QKWP01000312.1:151727-180062 GCA_003550325.1 Gigaspora rosea
TTTTTTTTTTTGATATACGCAATAAATGCATATGGCGAAGCAAAAGTGTAAATGCATATAGAAGCTTCGCATGTTACATCTTTACATCCGATGTAACACTTTCTCCTGTATTTTGTGTCGCATAAAATTGTCTAACTTTCAAAGTGCGATATAATTTATTTTCTCATATCTGATATGTAGTCGTCGCTCAATTGCTGATCTTGATTGCTGTTATACCACGAATAAGATCTCGATTCTAAAGATTTGATTTTTATTTCTGTATTATTTAATTTTTGATCCACTAAATGTTGATTTCCCAAATTCTCATTTACCGTTTGATTAACAGTTTTTTTGGTAATTTAATTTTCTTGGGTTTTTGTCTCCAAAATTGTTTTATAATCGCCGTGTTTTTTGGTATAAATAATGAACTATTTGAATATATTATATGAATTAATTGTATTTATATTTCTGAATCACGCTATATTAATTTTCAAATAATTCATCGTGACATGTGACGCTACGCAGGATCACTACGATCACGTGTGAAATTTAAAAAAATCTTGTCACGTTACGACATTAGTCACAATCATACAGTATGAATATTCGAAAATGTCGCAATAGTCACAAATTTCATTACCTGTTAAAGATTTCAGATAATAATAGGAATGCATAATGATCAACATTTGAAACTGTCCTTTACTTTAAACAAGTCATGCGCCTGCCCATTTTTTTTTTTTTTGTTATCCAATGCCTTATAATGTGAATTTTTGTGTGCCATTTTATTTGTAATATGGTGCGCATTGCATTGTAGATCCAATATAAGTAAACTGTTTGAGTTGTTACAAAATTGATAGATATTAAAATTAAGACAAGTTTTGAAGGCGTGGTAATATCAATAATCATGATAGAAAGAAGTTGTGCATAGGATATTGAATCATCAAAGATGTGTGTATAGCTATAATTGTGCATAAAGTAACACATATAGCATTGGGAAATTAAGCAATTGTGATGTTAGAGAAATTTGGATCTTGCTCTTAAATTTATAGTGTAGGTTCTAATTTTGGATTTTAATAAATTGAGTTTCAATATTTGTTATTATAATTTGCATTAAAGGTTCGAATTTTAATAGTATGAAAGCAGTAGTCATGGTATTAATGTGTATATATATGCCGTATATATATATATATATAGGCTGCTGTTAATAGAAATTAGACAAATTAACATTTTAAAAAAAATTAATATCTTAACTTTTATTGAAGCTATTTTAATGGATTAATATTTAAATGAAAGCTTAGATGCTAAGCTCTTGTTTTAAATATTACTTTATTAAGACAGCTTCAAAATTCATTGAAATATGAGCTATGAAAGTTAAAGCATTAATGTTTTTTAAAATATCAATTTGCCTTATTTATATCAATGATAGCATTATAAAAACATAAACACATTACTGGCACTTTATTTTAAAATTATGTTTATCAATAAAATGTTAATATCTTTAACATCATGAATTTATATTATTGTTTTTTTGATGAATTTTTTTTTCCTGAAAAGAATAACTCTTTTTCTAATTTTGTTAAAAGAGAATAGTTTTTTAATAAGAATTATTATCCGTCATCTTACTATGATCAGATTGCCAAATAACTTTGGTTATTTGGCAATGTTCAGCCAAATAACAAGTTATTTGGCAGAAAACACGTGAACACTGCCAAATAACCAAGTTATTTGCAACTTGGTCATCATAAGCTGCCGAATAACACCATTATTGAATGCCAAGCACCAATAACTTGTTTATCTGGCAATAAAATTTAATGTTCCATTTCTGGGCCCCTTTGGGGCCCAAAAGCTGTCACATTAAATTTTACAGCCAGATAATGAAGTTATTTTACAAATAACTCCCGTTATTGGATGCTTCGCATTCAAACTATATATTATTAGTAAAAATTCCAATACTAATTAAGAGAAAAATTTTAAAAAAAAATAATTTTTCTCAATAAAAGTTATAAAAGAAATAATATATATGTCCATAAAAACTTGATCTACTTATTTTATTATAAACTTTGAATTTTTTTTTTTTTTTAATTGGCGATCATGCCATACTTTTATTTATAAAAATAGTTACATTATCTAATGCTATTACTATTTTCAGTACTTTGTACCTTACAATTAAACTATGGCTCACCCGGTTACTCGAGGCACCTGTGTATGACCTGCCAATTCAGAATTCGTCTCCCTCCCTTATCAAGTAATTCTCAACATGGGAGTTCACTGACTTGGTTCTGAGGCCTGTCATGATCGCATTAATTTTTGTTCCACCAACTAAATACACCTGTTCCTATCCACTTTTTAATCTCGTCACAGGTAATCCTAAAGCATTCTTTCCACTCTCCTTTCTTCGTATCCTGGATATCTAAATTCTTCTTAGTTTGGTGTTCTTCGTTTTCAGAGTTGCTAGATTTTTCCAATTTACGGGACTTTCTCTTTTCACTTTTCTTCCTTTTATTCTTAGCGGATATTCCTACTTCTTTTTCCCAGTTTACTGTCTTTTCGCATCTTTCGTTCCATATTTTCATTTGAAAACTCGATATCCAATTTTCTAACCATGAAAGTAGTATCTGATTGATTGTTTTATTACCCAGGCCGCACTCTTCTAACTTTCTTCTGACTTCCAGTTTTAAAATACCTCCCATTAGAAGGATTCTTTTTTGATCGGGGGGTAGGTTTCCGTTAGTCAAGGTTCTTAGTAAGCTCTGCCAGCTTATCTTCTGTTGTTCTTCGCTTGGTAATAAGGCCCAAATTTTCTTAATTATTTCTGTCTTCTCCTGGTCCCAAAATTCTAAGTCCGAAGTGCACGTGGCCAGATGTTCTGAAGTTTCCTCCTCTGTCAAACATTTCTGACACTTCGTGCTCGGGTACAGATTGGATTGATCACGTGATCTTTTTACCAGGGTGGAAAGGGAACCGTTGATTGCTTTTACCATAAATGACCATCTTTTATTGTCTTTTTTATTAAGAGCTTTTGTTTTTTGGATGTTATACCATAGGCTTCTAAAGGTTCTCCAATCCTTATGTTCATCTCTTCTGGTATGAGTTTCATCTTTTTGGTGTCTAAAGAAAGTCCATAATATGTATCTATCAATCCTTTAACAAATTTTCTTATCGGAACCTCTATACGGAAGTCTTGCCAAGTAGGGGTATATAGGAACCCCTCGTAGCTTCCATCCTTATTACCGTTTGGTCTGATAGCAATGTCGCCTCCTTTGCTAAAACGTCTGCTCTTTCGTTCAGTAATATTCCTGAGTGCGCCTTTACTTTATGTAGGGTTAGATTCAGTTTTTTGCCTGTTATGTTCTCTTTAATCTTGCCTAATAAACTGCTGTTTTTAATCTTATACCAGCTTCTGTGGGAATCGAGATTTTCTAAACCTTCTATACTTTGGATTGCTGCTTGGTTATCTGTGTAGATATCAACAGAGCTTAAAGAGGGGGAAATTAGTAAGGCTTCTAGAATACCTGTTAATTCTGACCTTGTAGAGGAGAACCACCCTTCGATTTTACCTTTCATTTCTCTAACTATTCTATTATCCTCGTCTATTTGTACTATGCTATAACCTGCCCTACAACCTTTCCTTCCTGTATTTCCAAGTGAGCCGTCTGTGTAAAATGAGAGCTTATTAACTTTCCCGTTGAAGAGCAGTGCTTCTTCAAGCTCCTGTCTTTTCTTTTCACTCGAGACCGTTTTTCTTATGCTAACGATATCCCAGGTTTCTAGTCGTTCCATGTGCATCATGTTACTTTCTTCTTTAAATGCTATATTTAGATCTTGCGTTTCTTTTAAATTGTCAAGGTCCATTAAGATCTGCCAGCCACCGGTTTCTCTTTTAATCCAGTTGTCAATGTTGTTTAGCTCCTTACAGCTCAGTATTGTTCTGTCTTGGTTTATTTTTTCCTTAATTCCTCTTGTGGGGTCCTTCCTTTTTGAGCTATGCTGGTTCTCTTTATCATTCTCTTCCCATTCCATAACTTCGACTTGCGAATCAGGGCGCTTGTCTATAACTCTACCTAGTATCAGTTTGTTTTCTCTCCTATCGACTCCTAGGATCCACTTCTTCTTCGATCATTTTGTAGAGATTTTTTTCTTTTTTTCCTGTATCAAAGGCCATTATCGCTGAAAGGTGTCTAGAACTCTGGCTTGATTATTCTTGTTTCCTTATTTGATAATACTATTTGTTCTACTGCTCGGAACTAGTTCAGAATTCGTCCTTTGGTTGGATAATTCCTGATTTTCTTTATTTGCTGCCAGGTTAGTAAGCAATGGTTCCTTCTTGTTGTAATTTGTCCCAGGTACCAGATCTTAAGTCTCTTGATACTTTGTGTATTACCATGCCATTTATTCATCTCCAGAATTCTCCTGATCTCCGTGTCCTTATTTTGAGGATGCATGATTCGCCAATCATTCTCGTTCAGCTTACTTTCGATTGAGATTTTTAACATCTTTGCTATGTCTAAAATTGCAGCGTTTAAATTATTTAGCCACTTATCTTTATTTATTTGGTCCTCATTTAGTAGCCAGATCGGCTCTGTAGAGCATAGTTCCAGTTGCGCTGCCTTGAGTCTTAATCTTGTTGTCTCTCCTGCAAGTTTTGGGCTATTTAGTCTGATTAACTATTCCGTTATTGAGTGCTCGCAGTGCCTCTGCCAAAGTGATTTGAGGCCTACAATGTCTGGGTGGTATATAAGAGAGTTCGTTAGGGTCCTTTCCGCTTCTATTTTCCACTTAACTACCTGCAACATTGGGCTTTGTATGACATCGCACTCTTGTTTGTTTAGAAGGATGAGGTTTAGTTTATATTCCAGTCTGGGTAGCAGTATTTTGTTGTTGATGTATTTGGCTTGTTCAATAGAGATTTCTTTGGGCTTTATCAGATGTGCTAATTCTGCTGTTTCCCGTTTAAGTCTTATTTTTGTGCTTCTTCTACTACCTCTTGCTGCTATCCAGATTCCAAGATATCGAGTTAGGTCTTTTTCCTTCTTTATTTGAACCTCTTACTTTCCTTTATAAAATAGAAGTGATGTAGTGCTTCTATTCTCTTTTTTGCCATAAACTACAATTTCCGTTTTCTTTAGGTTTAGCTTGATTGAGTTAATCTCAAAAAAATTTTCAGCTATGTCTATTATTTTCTGGATTTCTTCCTTGGACTCTGCCATTAGAACTGTATCATTAGCATATACGAGTCCGCCAACTACTATTTCATCTTTTCGTACTTGATCGTTTCTAGGATTTGTAGGCCATTCCACCTCTATCCTTGCCCCAACTTTCATTTTTTGGAGATATACTAGTAGAGGATCGAAATATATTCTCCAAAGCAAAGAGGAGATCACTTCCCCTTGGTCTATTTCTTCTTTTGCTCAAAACCTTCTGTTAGATCGAATTTCGTAATTATTTTAATTTCTCTATTGTCAAAAAGATCTATTAGTATGTGTACTAGTTGGGGTGGGAATTTGATTCTCTTCATCGCTTTTTTGAGGCTGCTGAGTTTTACTGAGTCGAACGCTTTTTTAATGTCAAGAAGGACGATTCATAGTTCTTTTTCTTTTTCCTTTGCTTCCTCAATGAGGTGGTTTATGATATGTAAAGGCTCCTGAGTGCTTTCTCCAGGAAGTCCTGCAAAGTTGAGGCCTTTGAGAATCTGCTTCTCTACTATTGTTTTACTCAATCTCATTTGTAATATTCTTATAAAGCATTTTCTGGCTGCCTCCAGTAGCATTATGGGTCGCATTTTTTGCATGTTTAAATCCCATTCCGCAATTTTTGGTATAGGGAATACCATTCCGATCTTCCACTTTCTGGGGTAGATTCCTTCTTTTAGGATTGCGTTTAGGAGTTTTAAAATAAACTCTTTGGTTCGTGGGCCTATGTTTCTCAGGAGGATGTAACCAATTCCAGACACTCCTGGGGCTGAGTTATTTGAAGTTTTGGCCATAGAGTTCTCCCACTCTTGAGGTTTTATCTCTTGTAACACTGGAGAGTACCATTCCTCATGAATCCATTTTTGTTGGGCTGTATTCTTGCTGCCAATCTTCTGATGGTTGTCCCTTTGTGAGACTGGGACTGTTGTATTGCTTTTTGTAATAGTCGTCAACTGCCCTTTTTACTTCGTCCGGTTCATGAATTAGCTGTGTGCCATCCTCTTCATCATTGTCCTCGATGAGAATTCTTTCGATTTTTATTTTCTGCCAGGGCCTTTCTAATATGCTGTTCAGCATTCTCTTTTTCTCATTATCTATCATACCGAACCTTCTTTCTACGTATCCTCTAATTTCTTTTTCTTTTTCCACTCTTTGTTCTGATACTATCTTATTTTCAATTAATTTACTCCATGTTCGCACTTGATCAAGCCATTCTTGTGTCCAGTGTGTGTCTATAAATGGGATGCAGGTATCGTTATAACTATTTATTTTTGCTATTGTTGCCATAATCTCGACTCCTTCAATTATGTCTATTGTGTTGTCTAAATTCTTTTTTGCTCGTTTACAAATTTTCCGTAGTTCCTTTAGCCATCTATATCTGGGGTTCCAGGTTACTAGTTTTTGTTTTTCTTCAATTGTGTTTTTGACTTTTTTACATGAGATAGTTTTCTTCACAGCTCTGTTTATCCATAGAACCAATTTCTCCCATACTTCATTAATTGTTGTTTCTGACACACTATTCTTATTTAGATCACCATTTTTCTCCTTCCTCTTCTTCTCTTTGTTCCAGTCTTCTAGGATGTATTTATCGAGCAGACTTCTATATTTTTCCCAATCTTCCTTGTCTGCTTTATCGTATAGGTATATATGTCTTTCCTCTAAATTCGCTCTTTTTTGCTCTCTATGGGATCTGGTACCTATCAGTGGGCTTGTGAAAATTCTGGCCCAAATGAGCTGGTAATCACTCCCTGTGCAGTATTCCATATCGGCTATGTCGCTCTCGTACACTAAGCTCTTAATATCTTGGTCTACCTATATATAATCTATTCTTGAACTATACTTTCCGTTTGTCCAAGTATATTTCTTGCTATGAGGATTCAGAAGTCTAAATGTATCTGCAAAGCCTATACACTTTAGCCATTTTGTAAGAGGGGAGTATGCAAACTTTGATGTTGCATTACAATCTATTTCCATATCATTAATTCTCGTTATCTTGTCTTCTCTTGCATTTAGATCCCCCTATTATCAACTTCGTATTGCCTTTTCGCTTTGTGAAGTCAAGTACAACTCTTTGTTGGATCCTTTTTTGAGTCTCAGGATCATTTGGAGGGATATAGATTATCCAAATTATTATGGTTAGCTGTTTAAATTTCAATGTTGCCCTAAGAGAGTAGTTATCCGGCGTAGATACCTCTGTAAGATATTTTTGCCAATCTTTTTTTATTAGCATAGCTACCCCCGATCCTTTTTTCTTATCTATCTTTTCCCTAGTGCCAAAAAAACTATAGTCCTTCGTATCAACTTTACTTAGTTGTAATTCCTTGCTATTTATATTGGTTTCTAGTACCCCTATACAGTCTATACCACATTCAAACCCATGATCGATTAATTCCTGAATTTTTGTAATATTGTTTCTAATACCATTAATATTATGGAACTCTATTTTTAAAAAGTCTAATTTTGGTAGAAACCGTTCTCCCTCTGTTTGTGAAAGACCCTTTTGTCCTTCACATTTCTCCTGATCAACTGGTGCGCCCATTAGGATCTATTGGGAAGGGTACTCCTTCCCACATTTTCGAGTTTTTCGAGTTTTTCGAGAATGCTTACTAGCAAGCTATTCTCGGGTAATGGCAATACTGCTTCTTTAGGTTTTTTGCTTGGGTATAAGACTTTTTTTCCTTTATGCTTTTGGCTGTATTTGTGTGATTCAGATTTCGTCTCATGTTTGTCTAATGCTATTGTGGAACTTCCTATGTTTTCTCCTCTGGAGCTACTATATTGAGATTGGATCTCCGGGTTTGGTGTGTCCTGTTCCATGGGAGTTACTGGTGCAGGCTCTTTCTGTTTTCTACCTAGTGCCCAGTCCAGTCTCATGTTATAGTAGTATACTGTTTTTCTAGCAGCCCTTTCTTTGTCTATCTTATTTTTGAAATATACTGTCGCACGTTGTCTTTGATTACCATTGTTATTTCTAGATATATATACCGCTTTTGCTTTTATTGGTCTCAGCTGTCTTAGTAAGGCTGCGTCTGTTGCATTTCCTGGGATATATTTGAGAGATAACCTATGTGCATTTCTGTTTTCTAATGTGCTATGGTCAAACTCCTCTGGTATAGTTCTAAGGGTTTTACCATTTTCGAATTGGATGGACCAGGCCTCCTTTATCGCTTCGTATTTAGCCTGGTTGTGAGTTCTAATTTCAATATATGCTGCTTTCATGGTTTTTATAGTACGGAATTCTATGATTGTTGCCTCTCCGTAGTAGGTTAGGGCCTTTTTAATTCTATAGCCTTGTACACCTAAAGGAATATCCTATAAAGTGAATTGGTATGTTTGCATCCCCTGTTGCTTTTTAATAAAGTATCTATGCGAATTATTTGGGCCCATGCCAAGCTATAGATGTCTTCTTGTGCTTTGTATTTTTTCCTTATTTCTTGTATATTAATAGTTGCTTCTTGTGGTTCAATGGCTGTTTCGTTTATTTTCCTCTTGTTATGTTTGTGTTCTGCAGCCGATATTACTTAAACTTCTATCTCGGGTTCTGTTGTTACTTCCATTTTTTGAGTATTCATATTGTGGACTAGTGTTTTGTTCGGGTTTTTGTGTAGGTTGTTTAATGATGAATTTTGTGCTGTTCCTCCTTCCTCCGTTTCTTCTCTATTTTGTATTTCTTCTAATCCGTAGTCCATTGTACCGCATTCATTATCTATTAAGATTTTTTGAATTTTATGCGGTTTATTATTATTCGTTTTTTTAAACTCCGCTATCTTTTGATTTTTATCTAGTCTTGACTCTATCTCTTCTCTAAATTTTATAAACTTCAACTCTTCTTGTGTAAGATTTTTTCCACCGATTGCTTGTAGCTTATGTTGCTATATACTTCAATGGCTCTTCTAATTATGGTAACTAGGCCTGGATTATGTAGCCCAAGCCAAGTGGCAATGCCTTTGTCCTTTTTCAGCACGTTCCCTTCTTGGTTAAGTAAGTCTTGTTTGATTTCTTGAAACTTTTTGGTGAATATATCTTTATTGATTTGTAGATGTTCCATGTCTTTCCTGATTTCTATGTGTAGTTCCCTTGTTTGTGTGTCCGATCGATCGAATAATTTGTTTGTTCTACTTGACACATGATTAGTACGTGTTTGTTTATTTGTTGGTTTGTTTACTTCTTATCGGTTTGTTGTAATTACGTAATCCTAATTGATCGGCAGTTCAGGGTCAAGTGTAATTTCCCAAATGTGACTTGGTTTTTTTTGAAGATTTTTGTGTGCCCGTTATGTTACCACTGGTTATTTGTTTAATTAACTATGAAAGTTATTGTCCCTTTCACTGGTCGAAATTAAAAAATTCGGCAATTAATAAATCAGCAATAATTCATATAACATTCAGTATAAAATAATTCAGTAATTAATAAATCAGTTATCATTCGGTATAAAATAATTCAGTAATTAATAAATCAGTTATCATTCGGTATAAAATAATTCAGTAATTAATAAATTAGCTATCATTCAGTATAAAATAATTCAGTAATTAATAATCAGCTATTATTCAATTAATTAATAAATCAGCTATCATTCAGTATAAATAATTAATTTTAAAATATAAAATTAATAAATTAATAAATTTGTAATCATAGTTATTGTCGCTAATCTGAGAGGGTAAATCTCCAACACCAACAAACCCATTTTAGTGAAGAAACTAGTGCAATAACAGCACCAAAGCAACAGTTTAAGGCAAAACTGGTATCAAATAGTGGCTTCAAAAAATCAGCAGCACACAAGTAGTAGCTCCAAGATGACAACAGCAGTTTCAAGACTTAATGACACTGAATTAGTGGCTCCAAGATGAAATAGACCCACCAAATGGTAACAACACCACCTATGCAATGTAACAGTATTACGAGAATACACTTAAGAAAAAAAAAGTATTAGTTCACTTGTCAAAAAATACAAAGCAAAAAAAGCAGAATCCAATGGACATAAACTATCTAACGATGCCATTAACGAATCACAGATCAAATCATGAATGATGGCAAAATTACAGAGATATCTAAACCCAACCTACAAATGAAACAGCATGAAACAGCATGAAACTCCAAACCCAAACCCAAACAACAGTGTAAGACAGCACAAAGAGACTTACCAAAATGTGACAACACCACCTATACAATGGAACAACAGTATTACGAACAAGGGCACTAGCGAAAACACCAACTACATGTCACTAGCAATGATACTGATAGTGACACAGTAACGGAATTATCTGCATCTAGGAAAAAAAAGTATCAAAACAAATACAAAGCGAAAAAGGCAAAAACTAAGTACAGTAAAACCTTCATAAGTGCAAGTGCACAAACTTTCTAAATGCATGCTCAAGTTCTGGCCCAAATATATACATGCTCCTATACTCTTAATGATCTCTAAGTGCACGTTGTGCCCCAAGAGCGTGCACTTATAAAGATTTTTACTGTACTGATTATCACACTGATTATTGTTTATATCTTGTGTTATATCCATGTTATTAGTGCTTAGTTTACGGTTACAAATTTGTTAATTCAGCATCTACGTATCACAAATATTATTTATTTTGTTCGAATTACGTACCGGTACGTACTAATTTCTGAATTTATTTTAATGTATGAGATAAAATATCATATTTCAGAATATATAAAGTAGAATGAAATTCAGTTAATAAATTATTAAAAACAAATTTTTTGGTTAACTATGAATGGTAGTTTTATAAAGAAAGAATCGAATATTTTTTGGCATAAAAAACAAATTACATACTACGTACTTTTTTCATCCAAATTATGATAACTAGATCTGTACAGTATGAGATATAAAATACTTTATTTAAAAATTTGTATCATGTAGTTACTGGTCTGGAAAGATTATTAAAACAAAATGTTTATACTTTGCATAAAAAGGTGTTGTTTATGACTTTTGGAATATCTGGGTATATCGATATTATTAGGGTTAATTAAGACAGTACAGTAGAGTTTTTAAAATACACACAATTCTGATCATCTATACTAATAGTAGGTGCATTTAAAAAGTGTACTATAGTCATGTTACAAAAATTTATCAGTCCAGTAATCTCGAGCTAATCAGCCTATTAAGCAGAACCAATACAGTGTTAAAAAGATTGATAATAAACTATTTAGAGCATTTAGATATGCTTTTTTGTTACTAGTTGTTAAACTCTTGAAACACCATATAAAGTGCTGTTTGTTTGTTTCTTGCACTAAACACCACAATACAAATTGGCTCAGAGATCACAGGACTGTATATAAATTATCCATTTTATAATTAGTAGTATTTTTATGTACAAGTTTCTCATTAATTTTCTCATATTTGTGTTTAATTTAATCAATAGGCTATTCATTATGTATTTATTTAGATTAATTGGGCTGGAGTGAAGTGAAAGACCTATCTATAGTGTACTAAATTCTGGCTATGTTTGGCCCCACCCCTGTAACGATGATAATACTGATTTTTGTAAATAAATATGCTTTTCCTAAAATTTCTATATATGCAACTCTTTAAATATGTCATAATACCCGACTCTCTTTTACGATTTATAAATTCAGAAATTAATTTGAATTGGACCTCCACAACAAAATGTGGCAATAGACAAAAATTTTTATTCTGTAATTTTGTAAAAATTATATGCCTATTACTCTAATTCTTCAAGAAATTGCATTTTTAAAAAAAAATTTTTTTGGCTTTGTGCTGTGGAGGTTTTCATATATGCATTGGTAAAAATAATGCCTATTTATAATTTAAAAACATTAGTAAATACTGTGCAAATGAATGATAGTTTTTTCATACCCCTAAAGTTTGAGCGAAGCTATCTTGACAACCATAATGTCAAATTTGAAAAAGAAGTTCATTAAATTTGATATGAATTGCCAAAAGTTGAAAAAATTTGGTGCAGCCTCTATTTTAATGGATGGGTTGAATTTTCTCAAACTTGAGCAAAGATATCTCGACAATTATCAAGTCAAATTTAATGAACTTTTTTATTTGAATCCTTTGGATCATAGAATTCAAATAAAAAAAAGTTCATCGAATTTGGCAAAATTTTTCGCTCAAACTTCAAAATTTAATTTACAGGAGATATGATAACAAAATTGAAGGTATTAATAACAGCCACTTAAATAAATAATTAATTATGTAAGAAAAACCCACCCACTAATAAATTGTATTGAAAAACTTGAGGGCTTGAACGAAGAATTAATCTAAAATAACCCATAAAATTTTTATAGCGGCTTGAACCATGCACCAACTCTTCATTGTGTAAATTCATAGCATCAATGTAATCAGTGTTTTTTTCTTTACTAATATAACAAGAATTGAAGTTGACAAACAATATAGCTCATTTTAGAAATTCTAATTACAATATTAAAAATTAAAATAAACGAATATATTTTTACATTATCATTGTATTGATATATGATATAAATGAATAGTAAAACAATTTCTACCCAATTAATATTTTAATAGCATTAAGAAAAATTGCTGATAAAAGGTCTGATCAGTAAAGTTGTTGAGCCTGGATAATATAGGACACCGAATAATTCCAAAAAAACTAACCTAAATTCTGGTCAAAATTAATCAATTTTTTATTTTGACCAGAATTTGAACGCATTTGGCCCAAAAAAAATGTCCAGTTGAATAATCTTAGCTTTTTTAGAATTATCAGAGTCTGGGGTAATATCCACCTGGTCATTTTCTAATCAATTCATTGATCATGTAAGTATTTAAAATCTGAATTGTAATTTCCATGTATTGAAAAATTTTATAGCTGTTTTCAAAAATATGTACAACTCTTTCCATATACCTATGTGGAAAATCGATGAATTTGAAATTTAGATTAGTAAAAATTAAACTTCTGATTAGAGTGAGTCTTGAAAACTCTAAAAAAATCATGAATTCCTTATGGCATGGTGACTTGCAACCGTTTACACTTTGAAAACAGCTATAATACTCGCCAATTGTATTATAGCACCTTGTCAATTATATTTTATAACATTTTTCTATATTTGAAAATCCTTTTAGAATCAGAAAATATATGACATCATGCTTTGTAATAATGTAAATAAATGCAAGTTCTGCAAGTTGAATTTCCACTATAATGTCTAGCACATAACCATTATTGCTGATGTACGATCTTTACCGGATAAGCTTAAAATTTTTCAGTAAAACCCGGACAATATCTTTGCCGTATTTGATTTATTTTGGGCTGAGATGAACTAATAATTAATTTAGCCAAGTGCAAATCATAATTCTTTGTTATCAAAAGTTTTTGACAAAATTAATTAATAGCTCATATTCCGAAATAATGTCCATAGGCATTATTTGATTTTTTAAAAGTAGAAATTTGCTATTTTTATTTATGATGAAAGCATTATCTATACATCAAATGCAGTATAGGCAAATTAGACCAATTGGACATAATAAAATTGCACCACAATTTTATTAAACGTCCAATTCTAGTTAAAAATATTTGAACATAGTAACGTAACAAACTGATCAAATATAAAAGTTATTTTAATTAAATCTTTATATATACTTAGAAACAGCTGCTTCTAAAACTTGTTTTCTGAGTGTTCTATGATCTAAGAGCTTGAGGATTAAAAAATTCAAACTATCTTAGTGTTTCTGGTTTATTAGTCTAAAATGTATGCCGAGCTTCCTCCAAAATAAATATAAGTGACAAATTGATTAATATAATGCTGGCACGTTGATCTGAATTTTTTGATATGCTATATATTTATTTTTATGTTTGTTTAATTTCTCCTCTCTCTGTAAATATCTTGATATAATAATGATCTAACAATATATTTGTTAAGCAGACTATAAAAGGAGAAAGAGGATTACATGATAGCTTTTGAGTAAATATAATTGTGATGTAGTCATTGTGTTATAAGATAAAACTAAATATATATTATTTTATATTTTACACTTATTTGTTATCTTTGGATAAACCTTTCCTTTTTGTTTTAGTACTATTTTATCAAATAAAGTGTGTATATTTTTTAAGATATTGACCTATTTATTTTGTTAGGATAAGAATTTACTTTTCACTATCCTCCTTGTCTAGTACTTCAATATATACTTTGCAAATGCTTTATAATACTTTTATTTAACTTTTCTTGTCTTTAATAATATATTGGTCTAATAATTCAGATATTGATGGCATACTTTATAGTTTTTATTAAAAAATAATAATTATTAATTATACTATTTTAAAAAATAATATTGTCTAAGTGGACCAAAACATAAGCCTACAAAATATAAATGTTAATGTTAAAAATATCTCACATTAGCTTAAATTAATATTAAATATCAAATAAAATCCAAGACCTTGGGGTAGGTAATTTCTTTTAACTTTCTTGTTATTTAAATTACTAATATGCAAAGACGCAATATTTTATATTCACTGTTTATATATCATATATGAGTGTTGCTAAAAGAAAACCCAACAATTTAAATATGACTTATATTTAAATTTTTGGGGTTTCTTTTAGTGACACTTATATGATATATACAATTTGACAATATAAACATATAAAGTAAGCACATTTTTATTTTCTTTTATACAATTACATGCTTTACCATAATATTTACTATTACAATATGAATATATAAAGTAAACCTAACTAATTATGGATCCTTTTTTTTTAGAGTTTGATATATTTAACTGATAATCCGCAAATTAATACTATACTATATATTGTAAATTTTACTACATAACAATAAACTATACATTTATTCAAAAAAAAAAGTATGAAACAAAAAAAAACAAAAAAAGAAAAATCCTTATAATTCTATTAACTATCATCCTCATTGATATCATCATCTTCATTATCACCATCATTACTTAGAGCACCCCGGATCATACCAATTGTTGATGACTCACCAGTTACAAGCTCACTATTTCTACTATATATTATGGACCTATCATAATCAGTTACTCGCCTTCTTTTTGTGCTTGTTTCAGATACCTTGTCATTTTCAGATTCAGAAGTAACGTATGCCCATCTTGGAATATCTTTAGGACGACTAACAACATAAAAAAATCTTGAATCATCATAATTTCGAGGTCGGCTTTGGCTTGATCCCAATCCTAATCTAGAATGTTCATCAAGTGTGTGGCACAGAAGTTCTTTAAGCTACAAATGAAGTTAAAATAACAAGATAAAAATATAATAAAGCATCAAACTCAGATTTCGATAAATATAATAATACAATAAATATCAAAGTTTTGAATATATAAGCACCTCCAATGAATGCCATGAATAATTATAAACAATAATTTTTCATTTTTTTCTTGACTATCTTTATCAGTTTCACTTACTTCAGGAGAATGAACTTCGGTATTTAGAAGGAGGTTAATGACCTCATTCTTATTGTAACCTCGAACTCGCTTATCATTTCGAGCAAAAAGTGATTTGGCACTTTTTGTTCGCCGAATTTTTTTCTAAAAATAAAACTATATGAAAACTATAAAAAGCATATACTCTTATTATAGTAATGCCATCAGACTAAAAAAATTCTTCACTATAATTTATTGTAAAATCAATTTAAAATTTTTATATATTGAATCTTTATTATCACTATAACAAGAGTAATCTGTATATAAAATTGGGTATTAAAATGTTACCTCAGTTACCCTATTATTAGTATGTAATCGGCGATTATCCTCATCTAATTTGCCTGATTGTTTCTTTAAAAAACGATCTCTTTGATGCTGATGCAAAATTTTTAACCACTTTTGTAACTGGCTCTGCAAAGGAGTAAACCTGGGTGCTATCAACTTTACTAATTCAGAAATCAACTTAGTTAAAACTCTTTGGTTATTTTCACTTGTAAAAACCTAATCGAGTTTAAGCTTATACATTTTTGGTACATTTTTATAGATCGACTTTAATTCATTCTAAATAAAATAAGAAAAAAAATATCAAAAAGTAATTCAAAAAATTTTATAAAAAAAAAACATTTTAAAAACTATATATACTCTTGCTCTTTTGGAATCAGAGTCATCATTATCAGATACTATCTTTTCTTGCTCAGTCTTTTTATTATTAGCCTGACTTAATCAGGTATTTTCCTCATTCCTTTCTATATCACTTTCTTCATCTTCATCTACAAAGAAATGATATATTTCTTCATTTTTATTCGAAATATTAAAATCTTCTATAGGCAGCTCAAACAGCTTATCTGCTCTACTTTTTCCTTTTTCCTGATTTGCTATCTTCAGTTTCATTTCTAACTCCTTAATTTGATTTCGAAATGCTGTTGATTCCTTATTAAACAATTCATTAATTTGCATTAATACACTCATTTCTTTATCTAAGTTTTTGTTCTCATTTTTTAAATCATCAACTTTTTTGCGAAGTTGTCGATTTTCTAAAAATTTAACAGATTAGTAATAGTATGTACAATTCAAGCAAAAAAAAAGTTTAAATTACCTTCTTTAATTCGATCAAACTCTTCTGATTTTATAGCTTCAAAAGATTCTGATAGTATTCGACTCAGCCTTTCAAGTAAATGAATATTTGGGTGTCTTCCAACTAACCTACTAAGTAAGCTATTAGTATTAACATTACTTTCTTGTGTTGAAGATGTCATGTCTTTCTGAACTTGGGATGGTTCACTTAATTCAATGGATACTGAAGGCTGTGGCAATAAAGATAATTGATGCTCTTGTGGATCATCATGGACTAAAGATTCTAATCCTGGTTTGTCTGTATGTTGTAGCAATCTGGCAGAACGTTTGGTAGGTTGTTTCGATTGTTTAGACATTCTTAAAAAAAAGATTTAGAGAAAAGTAAAAATTTAAAAAAGTAAAGTTTAAAAAAAAATTGAAAAAAATCTTTGTTTGAAAATGCTTGAAAAAGAGGTCAATAGAGATAAAAGCATCAATGATGTCTAGTGGTATTTATAGCTTTGAATATACTATTAATAGTATTGAATAAACTAGTTTAGAGACTTGGAAGATCCAAGAAATCCATTATTTGTTTTTCTCTATTAGTATATTATTATTTTTTCATTACTGTCTTTATCAATTCAAATTAGGAAATTATTTGTAGCAAATGGTATACTTAAATATCCAAATAATATGTCATAATAGTCGAAATATGTATTCATATATACAAATAGATATAAAGAGTTGAAAGAAAGAATTTCTTGGGAATTGTTTATAGCAAATAGTATACTTAAATATCCAAACGGTATCATAATAATTGAGATGTACATATACAAAGAGATTTTAATGTCTCAATCTAAATAAGGAAATTGTTTATATTGAATAGTATACTTGAATATCCAAATAGTCCGGAGCGTAGCAGAGGACTTTATATGTTTACGTAAGTTGATACAAAATTTACATTTTTGATGCATAAATAATAAAAATATCAAAAATGTAAATTGTGTATTTGGTGTCTGTCCATATGCATATAATAGTTACCTTTTTGATACATCATATTGTTCTATATATTGTGTCGCATTAAAAAAAATGAAATTAGATCTTGTGCTTCGGACACACAATGCTGTGCATTAACCTAGTAATAGTTGAAATGTATATTCACATATACAAAAGAATACAAAGTGTTATCTTGATCCAAATAAGGGAATTGTTTATAGTAAATAGTATACTCGAATATCCAAATAGTATATCATAATAGTTGAAATGTATATTCACATATGCAAAAAAATATGTACGAATGTTGTCTGATGAATTGTTTATGGCGAATGGTATACTCGAATATCCAAATAGTATATCATAATAGTTGAAATGTATATTCACATATGCAAAAAAATATGTACGAATGTTGTCTGATGAATTGTTTATGGCGAATGGTATACTTGAATATTCAAATAGTATATCATAATAGTCGTGATATATATTCACATACACAAAAGAATACAAAGTGTTGTCTTAATCCAAATAAGGGAATTGTTTATAGTGAATGATATACTTGAATATCCAAAAGTATATCATAAATAGGTGAAATGTATATATGCAAAAGAATACGTACTGTACGAAGTATTGTCTGATTCAAATAAGGGAATTGTTTATAGCAAATGGTATACTTGAATATTCAAATAGTATATCATAATAGCCGAGAAGTGTATTCACATATACAAAAGGATATGAAGAGTTGAAAGTAAGATCAGATTTCAATATCTCAATAAGTATCATTTTTTACTTTTGCTATCAATTTATAATTTAGTTTAAGGGTGTTCTCAAGCACCTTAATTAACCCGTCAGAACGGGTCTAAGAATAAATTTTATTAGTAAAAAAACAGGATAGCAAATCAATTGTATTGATTGTTCCAATAAATAAAACATGTGAAAATACGTCAGAAAGAAGAATTTTATTAGCAAAAGTTCGCTTAACTGACCAAGGATATTAATCATTCCAATCAACAAGAGATAGCCCGGACGTCCCTTTTTTTCATAGAATTGCGTTTATTGGTCGAAGTTTTTCATTGATTGATTAAAAAAAAAAATTGTTCAAATACTTCGCTCTTTTTACATTATTATAATTTACTTATGCTAAAATATTTGCCGCAAATAAATGTTTTGTGTTCTGTTGGTTCATAGTAAATTCTGAAAAAGAAGTAACAGAATTTGGAAGTGTCATACTGTAGATTCTTTATCCTTTCATTGATCCATCATTTTCATTAATTTAATTTAATTTATTTTTTTTTTATTTCTATTTGTAAAAAAAAATCATTACTAAATAGTAGTAAAGATAAAATGTTTTGCTCAAGCATCAATTGCAATCAATATTTTAATTAATCATAATGCTTGAGCACCAGCGTAATCATAAATTAATCCATTGCAGAAGACACATAAGCATATTTCAATCATATCATCGTCCATACTATTGGTCTTCAACATCATACTATCAGTTTTTAAAAATGTCTAACTAATCCACCATAATGGTTGAGCACTATTTCAATCAATAGCAAATCACATCGAGCATGCTGCTTGAGAACATTCACTAATCCACCATAATGGTTGAGAACTATTTCAATCAATAGCAAATCACATCGAGCATGCTGCTGAGAACACCTAAGTGTCACTATAGTTTATTTAAGTATGATGAATATATTTAAGTAGCCAACCCCATCGAAAAACTCAATTGAACTAATAGATACTCAAAATAACAATATCAAGTTTACTTTTAGAATGAAATTGAACATTATTATCTAAATAATAGTAATAGTAAGTACCTTACTGATCATTTATAAAAATGCCTATGTAGTCTGTATTTTAATTCATAAATGGATCACAGGAAATTATGTATAATTTATAGCATTTGGATTGTGTATATATGATAAAGAAAATTTAAAAAACTATTCATGTTCATGGATCAAGTTCGTGAATATTTTATAAAAGAAATCACTCTAAACTCTCCCTAAATGCATTATCTTCTTTAACGCACACTCAAATTTTTGGTCCAATATATACTAATCTTTATAAATATACTTTTTTTCATCAACAATTATACTTTTTTATAGTTTTACAGTATAAAGTTATATATTGTTTTATAAACCAAATATAGGGGATGGCTAAAGCCAGGTGCGTTTATATGTTTTTGATTATTTAATTAAAATTAGGGTAAGGGTTAGTTAGGGGGTTAGGGTTAGGGCTTGACTTATAAGTAAAATTGTCTTTCCGACATTTTTTATTAATGCTCCTAGACAGGTTTAGACACTTGTTTTTTGTATTTTCGGTGTTTTTCACTTTTTTTCTTTGTTTTTGTCTCGTCGGGCTGATCCGTAAAGATCAAATTTTACGATTTGATTGGCTTTCTATCACGTGAACGCACCTGGCTTTAGATGACCCCCAAATATAGACTTACGTAGTTATAATATATATATTATTTATATAAACTTTATATATATTTTTATATATATTTATTACATAAATATAAGATATATATAAATTTTATTTATTGCTCAGTACGAAGTGTATGGTTAACAGGCAACTATCTGTGCGCGATTTCTTGAATCTTATTGGATGGTATATTCAAATCGATCATTTGATACTCATTAACATTACGTTTATTTAATGTCATATGAAAGCGTTTTTTTGTGTAATTCATTTTGATAAACTTTGTGGCTGTGCTTATCTTCTAAATTCTGGCACGAGCGTCTATACCTATTATGCCTTGCTACTTATGGTAATCAATTCGAGGATACAAAAAAGCATGATTAGAGATGTGCCATTTAGAGCACAATTTTTTTCGTGTACAGTACCTACACTTCACTGAAACTATAAAAAAATTGAAAATATTATTATTATATATTAATTATGTTTTTATTATATTTTAAAAAACGTTATAATTACTAGTTATAAGTTAATAATAATAATATAAATAATATATATTAAAACTGTTTTAGTAATATTAATAAAAACATTTTTAAAACTTATTAAACTAAATAAATTTCATATTTATAGTATAATATAAATATTTATATTTTATAAATATATCATATTATAATATATTTTATAATATTAAATATAATATAAATAAAACAAATCAATAATATAATGATTTAGACAAATGTGTTTACCCCAAAATTTCGCAAAAAAGATTTTTTGTTAAAATACGAAGGATGGTTTCATAAGCAAAATTACGAGATATAAGCATTTTTTAAAAATAATTTTGGTTTAAAAAATATTTTTAAAAAACTTATTTTAATATATTTTTAAAATATAATAATAATGTTTTTATAATATTTTTAATAATATTAAAATAATGTTTTAAAAATATTTTAAAAAAATTATTTAAATTTTTTTTTAAAATATAATAATAATATTTTTACAATATTTTTAATAATGTATTAAAAACATTTTTAAAAGTTTATTTTAAGTTATTTTTAAATAATAATAATAATGTTTTTATAATAATTTTGATAATATTAAAATAATGCTTTAAAAACATTTTTAAAAAATTTATTTTAAAGTATTTTTAAAATATAGCAATAATGTTTTTATAATATTTTTAATAATATTAAAATAATATTTTAAAATATTTTTAAACAATTTATTTTAAACTATTTTTAAAATATAATAATAATGTTTTTATAATAATTTTATAATATTTTTGAAACAGATTTAAATTTTTATTTTATTTTTAAAATTTTTATTATATTATTAATATATTATAAAAATATTATTAAAATATTTTTTTATATAAAAGCATATTTATTATATTTTCAAAATATTATTATTTTATTATAAAAACATATATACTTTTTTTTAAGTTTCAGTAAAGATGTAGGATCAGATATTCTATGGAAGTCAAGTAGGCTATAAGACCATTCACATTTAGATCTGAAAATATTTGTAGTTGTTTTTTCTTAGAGACTGCTTGGTTGGCGTTGAAATCTCCCAATACTATGCTGTGCCAATTCCTAAGTTTTGCTTCTGCAATTCATATACTTATTTGATTTTGTGTGCGGTCTGATAAATCTGGATTGTTAGAGAGCAGATATACTACTATTATCCTAGTTCTGTTCCCTGAAAAGAGAAAGTCTATTTGTAAGGCCGTACCCGGAAAGGTATTAATATTGTATATATAAGGTTGGACTGAGTTGTGTACCATTATAGCGGTGCCGAGACTCGCCTCTCTACTTTGCATTGATTGAGGAATGAAGTGGGATGTAAATATGCTATAGTGTTCATTTGTTAGTGATATTGCACTGCTATTCTTTAATTTGGTCTCAGATAAAGCTGCAATATGTATGTGCTCCTGTATGCAAAATTTGATCCACGTTTGTAGTTTAGTACTATTATTAAAACCCCTTATGTTATGAGTTGTAATGTTCAATCTTTCTTTAATATTTGGAAAGTCTTTTCTATTGTCAATGATATATTCGGGAGTGCCCGCATTTAGTGTTATTTGATTCTCAACAATCATTGATTGATTCTTCTTCAGGGTCTGGCTTTTGTGTGTTGATGGTTGGTTGGGTTGGTTCGTTCCCTTGCATAGGTGTGTCAATATCAATTTCAGCTTCCTCAAAAAGTTCCCAACTTGGCAATGAGAGGGATGTAAGCTGGAAGGCAAAGTCAGGAATTACTTCTAATTCTAGATTCTGTTTCAGGAAATCTATAGCCGATGGAACCTCTTCCTGGTTTGTTATTGGGAAGTTTAGTATGGTTTGTAAATTCCTCTGTTCTATCTGTTGTTTGAGTTCTTCAACCGTGTTTGGTAGTTTGTCATCTGTCTCTTTTACATCTTTTTTGGGAATTTGAATCCAATCCTCCAGGAGTGATTGGAAGAAGTATTGCTCTCGTAGGGCTCTCGCTACTATTGTCAGCTCACGAGGAGTCATAATAGGTAATATTAAGTTTACTTTTTCTACTAGCTTCGGATCTGTTGGGAGTTCCAGCTTGTCAGTGTAGTTGAAATTAATATATTCCTTTGGAAGAGGGTTGGGTATTGCATAGTATCTTGGTATTGCATGTAGGAAGTTTGCAAGAGCTTCCTTGTTGTCAATAGGGAAGGAGAAGATGTCTGCTAGCGGCAGACTTTGTAGATCTTTTGGAAGGCGTTTTTTGCTAATGATGTAATCATTTGGTAGAGTCTTAAATGCATAAACCGCTCTTAACTTCTTAATGTGCTCCTTAAAATGCTTTGCATCCTTGGATAAAATGGAAAGATCTCTTTAAGTCGTGGGGTAAGTTCTTGTGGCGTTGGGGGAGTGGCATTTTCTTTGGTGGTAATTCAAAGTATGACTCTGGAAGATCCTTGAAAATATAGAACTTTCGCAATTCCTCCTTATATCCCCAAACTTTTTTAAGATCTGCTCGAACAGTAATTGGAAACATCTTCCGGGTTGTTTCATTAAGCCATCCAGGGTGCTCTGAGAGTAAAGTTCTGTCATCTGCAAAGTATGTATCAGGTAACCTGTCAAAGGCAAAAACCTGTCTAAGAGCTATTACCGCTGCTCTTACTCGTCTACGATCTGTCAGGGGCAACTCAAATGGTAGAAGGTTCTTAACTTGATCTTCAATTTCTCATGGATAGTCTGGTAGTGCAATGAGTATTTCCGTTTTAGCTTCCTCGATTGCTTCTTTAATGGTATTAAAGTTCATTTTAATTTCTATTTTGGCGAAGCCAACCAGGTACATAGTGTACCTAGCAATTTCGACCGAGTCTAGCCTAGTGAACTCCCCATTTGTCCAGAAATCTATAGCTAATTTCTTCCTAAGCATATCAGTAAGTTGGTCTCTGTTCTCTCTATTAATCATATGGGCATTATGCATTTGTTTATATTTGAGTGTTGCTTCTTATATAAGATCCATGAATTCTTGCTGATGTTGTGGCAGGGTATCATGTCTCCTAGTGAATGTGCAAAAGAAGGCTCGGTCCCTATGTTTGAGTTTCAGTCCAATTGCTTGTGGAATTTTTATCTGTGTTGGTTTGGTTCGTAGCTTGTGTTGTATTAATGCTTTAAATTTGGTCAGATTTAAAAAAGCTGCTAATATCTTGTCTCGGTTCCATGCATTTTTATTGAATGCTGTTTCTTTTGCATTTGATAATGCGGATCTCACACATGTATCCATTCCTTGATTAATTTAATTAGATCTGGGTGTTGATTCTGGTTAGGTTTTCTTGGTCCAGTTACTGCATGACTGTATAATTTCTGGTTGCTTCCTGCATTGTTTCTCCTGTCTAATATCGTATCTATTGAAGCTTCCCCATGATTCGAATCTAGATCCATACCATCAATAGTATCGGCCGGTGCATGTGATTGTTGAACGGGTTCTTGGTACTGGGGCACCTGTTGTACTATGTGGATTAGGTTCGGCTCTGATTGGTACTCTAATTGATATTCAATTTCTGTCAAGGTGTGGGTTTCTTCTATTTTTGGTAATGCACCAGGTGCTTTGCTCGGGCCCTGTTCAAAAGTAGTTTGTTTTGATTTTATGTTTATCGATGATGTCATTTCTGCATTTTGAGATGGTGAACTGACTTCGCCACTTTTTTCATTTTTTTCATTTGAGTCTTGGGGAATGGCCGGGGTTCTTTTAATATCATTTATAGTGGGGTCTGGGAGGGACTTCTGCTTACAGATTTTCTTTGTAACATGTTGCTCATTGCCATACTGTTCATCTGGCAGATCAGTCTCCATATGGCTCATAGGTAGCCTAGTTGGCTTACTCATGTCTGTGCTTTTGTCGTACTGTGTTACCGACCTAGTCGGCAACAAAGGGTTGAATAAAGCAGGTGTGCCGAGTACTATTGACCTTTTCCTTTTCCCTATGTTATATAGTGTCCGAGAGAGTTGTAGGGTACAACCTAGGTCCTTCACTTAGTTATCTGTGTTTGTTATATGCCTTTCTCTTTCCTGCTGTGCGCTGTTTTTTGTTTACTTAGGGATTTACAGATGTACGGGAAAGATAATAATCTATTATTATATCTAGGATCTTAATTCTATATATATATATAGCTTTCTTTAATATTTTAAAGCTAACCAAATCAAATACCTTTTTTATATCTTGAAAAAGCAATCATAATTCTTGTTTTTTTTTGCTTTCTATATAATTGTATTTAAAATATAAACCAGTTCTTTTGTTAAATTTTCAGACAAACATGCAAAATTTGAATTCTAAAGAATTTTCTTGTCTTTGAGTATTATACTAAATTTTTTGTTTAGTATGCATATTACAATTTTGTAAAAACTTTTAAGAAGTGTTATTAGTTTTAAATTATTCAATTTAAACTCCAATTATTGCTCTTAAAAATTGTATATAACTGTATTACTTTTTATTTAGCAGAAATTTTGCTATTTTTTAAACAAATCTTTACAAAATTCTTAAAAACAATTTGTATTCTATTATCTGCTTGCTTGAATATTAGATATTCCAATTCAGATCTATCTAGTGCTAAACTATTTTTTGTTTTTTTAAATATGTTCTTCTACTTCTTCAGTTTAATTAGTAAAAAAACTAAGTTATACATACCAGTTTTTTTGAATTTTGCTAATTGGTTAATAAACTTTATTCCAACTTTTATTAATAAATTGTTTAATAAAGCTTTTCTTTTAAATTGGTTTTTAAAGTATTTTTTCATTCTTAGAAGCACCTCTTTTAGTTTGTATACTGTTAGTGTATATTTACTATTCTTGTTTATTAGTACCCTATTTTAATATATTTTATTAAATAATCTTTTTAGTAAACTTGCTAATATTTGTTTTTGATTATTTGCAAGCATTTTATATCTCTTTTGTATACAATCCCAAATTTTTTTTTTTTGCAAATTTTAATTTAATATAATTAGTTTATTTTAATTATCTTTTACCAAATTTTTGTTTTCTGTATTTAATTTTTCTAATAAGTAAAAGTAATATTTTTTATTTTTGTTTTGCAAAAGCATTTATGTATATAATTTTCTAATTTTATTTATATAAGTTCTGAGTTGTATTGTTCTTATACTTCTTGATAGCTCTAATTAAGAGTAGAATGTATTTTGATTATTTTTTATATGATTTTAGTATCACAATGTGATTTTTACAAAAATAGAAATATGCTATTAATTAAACCTTTTTACTATTTCAATTAATCTTTATCAAATTTTTGTAGTAAATAGGTTAAATTATATTTTTTATAAAAATAAAAATTTTAATAGATAAAATATTTAAAAAAGGACAGGACTAGTTAGTGCCCCATGCACTTTGTGCCTTCTATTTTTATATCTCAAAATTTTACTAGAGTAACCCCTATTGCGCTTTTAACAAAAAATGAACTTCTTACAATTTTGTACTAATTTTAATCCTAACTCTAATCTTAACCATAACCCTAACTATAACTCTAACCATAACTATAACTCTAACCATAACTTCATAACCATAACCATAATTATAACCATAACTCTAACTATAACTATAACTCTAACCATAACCATAACCCTAATCATAACCATAACCCTAATTATAACCATAACTATAATCCTAACCATAATCCTAACCATAACCCTAACCATATCCCTAATCATAACCCTAACTATAACCCTAACCATAACCCTAATACTAACCCTAACTAATACCTAACACTAACCCTAACCCTAACACTAACACTAACACTAACATTAACACAGTACTAACACCTAATACTAACACTAACACTAATACAGTACTAACACTAACTCTAACCTAACTCTAACTTTACGCGAAATTAATCTAACCCTAACTAGGGATGTTAAGTGGTTCGTTCAATTCAGTTCTGGTCCAGTCCTATAAAGTTCAAAGAAAAAAATGAATTGAACTGAAGTTTATAAACTTCAGTTCAATTTTAAAGTTTAAACTTGAGTTCATAAACTTAAAGTGTGAACTTGAGGTTAACTTTGAAATTCAAACTCTAGTTCATGAACCTAAGTTCACTAGAGCTATTACCCAGTAAGAAAATAATTATCCAGACAGGTCAGATATTGTTTGACCTGCCTGGATAATTATTTCCTACTTAATCATAATAAATGTTAGATTTATAGTTAGTTGAAACCTCAAGTTTTACGCTAATAAAACTATATACATACTAACAAATTAAGATTGTATTATAACTTGCTATACAATAAAACCATATGACTTTGCTATAACTTTGGTTGACAAGATGTCTTTCTAAGCATGCATAATAGGTATATACGTACTTTCATACAAAGATTCGACATGCTGTATCAGTATTACAAATTATATTTAATTACTGATAATTTCTTTTATTATACAATACACATTACGATTTTGTTATAACTAGGTTCATATAAGCTAAGTTTTCAAACCAGTTTTATAAGCTAAGTTTATAACTGGGTTTATAAATTAGGTTTATAAACTAAATTATAAAACTGGTTCAAGAACTTGCTATTAATTTTCTTTGAATGAATGGCTAAAAAGAGTAGCTTGAACCAGGTTCGCGGACCTGGTTCATTTGAACGACTTAACATTCCTAACCCTAACCCTAACTTTAAAGGTAGGATGAACATAGATCATTTTTCATATGATCTACGTGGTATATCTAACCCTAACTTTAAAGGTAGGATGAACATAGATCATTTTTCATGTGATCTACGTGGTATATTAAATTTTTATATAGTAAATAAAAAAATGCTTCTGATAAATTTTTTTAAGATTTTGACCAATTTGTTTAAAATTTATACAATAGTTAGTTTTAATAGTTTGTTTATAATAATGAAGTTGCACAATATTCATTGTTTTAAAAAAAATCAACTTTACATATAATTAAATTTTTGTAGGATGCTATGATTTTTGTAGGTTGTACAAAGAATTGATTGGTCAGGTTATATGATATTTACATGTAAATCATATGACATCATATAAATTGGTTACACAAAGTTGATCTACATCGGCAAATTTTATATATAGATATATATCGATTATTAACCGGTAAGATATATATCGATTATCAATACCCCTGTCGATTTCTATCGATAGTGATAGTAATCGATATATATCCGGTTAATCGATTACTATCGATAGTGATATCAATTAATAATTATTATATTCACATAATCATGCTTTTTGAACATTTTACAGGTTTTCACAAGTTTTCGTATTTTAATTTATTAATTATACAATATTCACAAGTTTTCACTATTTAATATAAAATTTTATTTTTTTATTATATATTATATTTTAAATATTACATATATTATATATTATTATAAAAAAAATGACAAAAAAAATAAATCCAAAAAAAACAAAACCAAAAAAAATTTAAAAAATGAAAACAAAAAAAATAAACTATTATATTCTTTATATTCGCTCATATTTGCTTATATTTGCTTATATTCGTTTATATTCGCTACTTCTTGCAAAGTGCCAAAAAGTTAGGTTGTTTTCTTGCAAAGTTCTAAAAGAAGTAAGAATAAATAAAATAAAAAAAAAATAAAAAAAATAAGTAAAAAAAACAAACAAAAAACAAAACCGAAAAAAATAAACTATTATATTTCGCTCATATTTGCCTATATTCGATTATATTCGTTCATATTCGTGACTTCTTGAAAGTACCAGAGATGTTAGAATTGGTGTTCTTGTAAAGTGCCAGAAAGTCAAGTCGTTTTCTTGCAAAGTTTCAAAAGAAGTAAAGAATAAATAAAATAAAATAAAGTTAAAAAAATAAGTAAAAAAAAA
>QKWP01000312.1:202385-259418 GCA_003550325.1 Gigaspora rosea
TTTTTTTTTATTTTTTTTTTTTTAAATTATTTTTTTTAATTTTTTTAAATTATTTTATTTCATTTTTTTACTTTTTTTTTTAATTCGTTTTAGTTTTCTTTAAATTATTTTTATTATTTATTTGTTATTTTTTAAAAACTTTTTTTACATTCTTTTTTTATTTAAATTATTTATTTTATTTTTTTTTGGTTCGTTTTTTTTTTTATTTTTTTTTTTAAATTATTTTTTTTATTTTTTAATTTTTTTAAATTATTTTATTTCGTTTTTTACTTTTTTTTTATTTCTTTAAATTATTTTTATTTCAATTTTTTTAATCCCATTTTACATTAATTCCACATACCCTACTTTTTTTTATAATTATTTTATTTATTTTAAATGTTTTTAATCCCACATTATTTTATATTACCCTAATCCTTCTACTAATCCTGCGCAACCCTAACCCTCATCTATCTACCGGTAACTTATTTTATTTATTTTAAATTATGTATTTTATTTATTTTAAGTTATTTTATTAATTTTAAATTTTTTTTTATTATGACTTTTTTAAATTAATATAATTTTACATTAATTCCACATTATCCTAACCCTTCTAACTATTACACTAATCCTACACTACCTAATCCCAACGTATCACTATTCTAACCTTAACCCTCTAGCTACAATCGAACCCACCTATGGCACCAGGCACTTACAAATATGAGCCAAGACTGGTATGACATTAACATACGACGAATCCAAGCGAAGACACTGACGACTCCAAGAGACAGTACCGGTAAGTTCTTCACAAACATCAAAAGTAAAGTATTATAAACAAAAAAATTAGTTTAAGCTAATTTTTCGACTAATACAACCGCTTACCCAACCCTAACTGTTAATGAATTTGCAAGTCTACATTAACAGTGCAACGTGTCTACTGAATCTGTACTGCCGTATAGTATGAACATTTCAAGACGAAAGCACCAAGGTATGAATGATTCCAAGCAAATAAAACAATGTACAGCAACTCCAAGTGACAGTATAAGTATACGACGACTCCAAACGACGGCACCAACTACGACGAAAAAATAAACTACAACGAAAAAAAAAAATTAATAGATGATTCTCCAGTCAACTGGTTCAAAAATTTTTTTTATATATAAATTTTACTATAAGTGCGAATGCACAGCGTCTTTATTTAAAACTTTTTTTTATACTAAGTTAATCACCTTTCTGGCTTAAAAGACTTTTGTAAAGCTTATTAAAACGCATCTAATAGTGGTTAGAGCATCAAAATCGGCTTAGTGAATACCAAGTTATCTTTAAAAAACCTATTTTTTACTATGTAAATTTCTTTGCAAACAATAGTATAGTTTATAAAGAAATTTATATAGTAAAAGAAAGGTTTTTTAAAGATATTTTGGTATTCACCAAGCCGATTTTGGCACTCTAACCACCATTAGATGCATTTTAATGAGCTTTACAAAAGTCTCTTAAGCCAGAAAAGTGATTAACTTAGTATAAAAAAAGTTTTTGATAGAGACGCTATGTATTCACACTTATAGTAAAATTTATATATAAAAAAAAATTTTTGAACTAGTTAACGGGAGAATCGTCTATTAAAGAAAATATAACAAAAAAAAAATAGATGTGTACCATTATGATCTGTATAACCGGAGTGGGCTGATCTTAATCATAGATCAGATTTTCACGTAACCCGGAAAATCTCACCTACATCCTGGCACTCTTTTATTCATTTGGATCACTGGATCAAAAGTTATTCACAAAAAACTATTGATTTTATAGTAATTTTATAAGAAAACATAATAACCAAAAGTATTTGGCTAATAACTTTTGATCCAGTAATCCAAATGAAATGAAATTGGTACCATTTGACTTCTCCCCCTGAGACGAATCGAATAGTACCAAAATCATTAATTTTGGACTACTGGATCAGTTTTTAGACGATTTTTTCTAAAAAAATTGTGTTATATTTTTTTGACCCTTCTATTTAAGAGAAAAAACGTTATATTTTGTCAGACCCCCTCCCCCCTCTTGTATAATGTTATTTCTGGATTCCCCCTTTACAGTTAGAAGATACAATCAATTTAAAGCTTAGTGGAAATAGACAAAATATAGAATATAAACAAAATTATAAAATATTTACTTTTTGCTTGTTAAATGAAAAGGATAAAGTCTTAAAACCAGACTATCAATATTAGTAATTTAATTTATATAATAATACTTTTTATAATAATCATTAAAAATAAAAATAGTATTTGTCTTTACGTAGATAAAGAAAAATATAAAACATTAGCAAAAGTCAGATACTTTTTTAAACTTCAACTTTTGGATCTTCAAAAGAATAGAATTATATTAATAATGCATATTGGCCAATTGAGCTTTTTTTCTAACAATTGAAATTTTATATATAATATAATAGGATTAAATATACTGAATTCCAAATATTTCTGCTTATTATATTGTAATTGTGAATTTAATATGTGCTAAAATATGAATATAAAGTGGCCAATTAATAAAAATATACTATGTAAGTTTTAAAATAATTTACTATATTTTTGCATAATAATATGCAGGGGTATAATTTTATATTTTGGCCAAAATTCAAAATTACACTTCCATGTATTTTTCACAAAAATATAGCAATAAAGTATTATTAATTTTTAATATTTAAATTTTTTATATAGCTAAAAAAAGGCCTAAATTATTTTTTGTTATTGAACAAAAAAATTATATACTAGACAAATTACACTTATTATTATAAATTTTAGATGTATTAATGGATTGTTTTTTTCAATAACTTAATAAAAAAAGAATTTGAATGATTAATTAAAACTCAAATTGAACAAGCTATGAAATTAATTAAAATATATTTTGAATTTTTTAAATCTAATAGAAAATGGAATTGGATATTGCTTATGGGTCCCAATAAGGAAAAACTTTACAAATTTTTTTAGTTACTAATTTTATCTCAGAAAAATGTAGTGAAAATATTCAAAAACTTTAATATCATCAGCAAAAAAAATATGCGTAAACCTCTGCAAGTTTTTATGCAAGTATAAACTTGCGAAAATCTTACGATTAGTTCGGAATATTACATAGGTGTAATAATTACGTAAGTTTACGCTATAGCAGATATATACGTAATCTTACGTAAGTTATTGCCGTAATATTTCGAAAATCTTACGATACAATGCGAAATAAAAAAAATGACCCTTTGGGGGTTGCAGGATCGCAGGAGTAATGTTTTCGCATATTTTGTGATGTTTTTGCATTGTTTCGCAACATTTTGCAAATTTTTGCAAATTTCCAAAATTTTTTAAAAAATAAATAAATAGTATACATATTCACATAATCATGCTTTTTTACAGAGTTTCGCAATATTTCGCACAGTTTCGCAATTTATTATAAAATTTTTATTTTTTATTTATTATTATTATAGGGATTATATATATGTAACCAAAGGTACATATACCTGCATCATGTGACCATAGATCAATACCAAAATTCAAGATCAGGTGTAACGTTACACGATCAAAAAAATTCAAACCAAACGGTTGTTTTGACAAAAAATCGCTCATTTCGCAAGAAACTGCATACTAAACCACCTTCTGTACATTAATTAAAAGTTTTCTTTGAGCGATTTTACTATACAATAGCCTAAACCCTAACTCTAATATAGTTTTCACCCTAACCCTAACCTAATATAAACAATGTTGATTTTGTATGTAATATCATATGACAAAAATAATGGGTACAAAAAAATTTAATGTACCCTACGGGTATAACAAAATTAATTCTTTATTATATATTATATTTTTACATTTATTAAATATATATTTTAATTAATATTACATACTTTATTATATATTACATATTATTTTTACATTATTACAAATATTTTAAACTACTTTCACACTTCGTCGCATCTAATTCTATTACTATATACAAAAAACTAGCCCTATATACTTATTTTCACTCACCCTACAGTTAGCTATTATCATCGCTTCTTTGTTTCTATCGTTTTTGAAAGTGTCAAAAGTCGTAGTTGGCATGCGCAAGGTTTTGAATAGTTGTTGTTTTTCTCGCAAAGTGCCGAAATAAAATAATTAATAAAAAAAAATTAAAAATAAACCAAAAAAAACAAAAAAAAATAAAGCGAAACCTTGCAAGAACTTGCAAAAACTAGCAAAAACTTGCGAAAACTTGCGCACATTTCTCTAAAGAAGCATTCTTGAAAATTTAAAAATTGCTAGGGTGTGTTCTTGAAAGTGTCGAAAGTCGTAGTTGGCATGCGCAAAGTTTTGAAAAGTTGTTGTTTTTCTCGCAAAATGTCGAAATAAAATAAATTAATAAAAAAATTTTAAAAATAAACCAAAAAAACAAAAACAAAAAGCACGAAATGAAAAATTAAATGAAACGAAACCTTGCAAGAACTTGCAAAAACTTGCAACCATTTCTCTAAAGAAGCATCTTGAAGATTTAGAAATTGCTGGTATGTGTTCTTGAAGGTGTCGAAAGTCATAGTTGGTATGCGCAATGTTTCGAAAGTTGGTTGTTTTTCTCGCAAAGTGCCGAAATAAAATAAATTAATAAAAAAATTTTAAATAAACCAAAAAAACAAAAACAAAAACCATGAAACGAAAAAATAAATAAAGCGAAACCTTGCAAGAACTTGCAAAAACTTGCAAAAATTTGCGAACCCTTGCGAAAACTTGCGCCATTTCTCTAAAAAAGTGTTCTTTAAAATTTAGAAATTGCTGAGGGTGCATTCTTAAAAGTGTTAGAAGTCGTAGTTGGCATGCGCAAGGTTTCGAGTTGTTTTTCTTGTAAAGTGCCAAAATAAAAATAAATTAAAAAATTAAAAAAAAATAAAAAAAAATAAAAAAAACAAACGAAAACAAAAAAAAACAAACGAAACATAAAAAACAAACGAAAACAAAAAATGAAAAACATAAAAGTGAAAAAAAACAAAATAGAAGATCTAATTATAAACAAAAGATCTAATCTGATCTTGTAGTACAGAATTTGAACTTTATCAAACTATTTTGAACTATTTCGAAAAATTAGTCCAATGCGCGATCCAGGTTACAGATCTATTGATCCAGCTTGTTTTCTGGTCCTAAAATATTTTGAAAGGGTTCGAATATTTATGTAAGAAATTTAGTGTAAATTTACGATTTCTTACAGTTTATAAAAAAATTGTAAAAAATTTAGCGTAAACTTTCGCAAGTTTTTACAATATATAAGAAAATCATAAACTTACATAAAAGGTTTAGTGTAAAACTATGCAAGTTTTACAGTGCATAAGAAAATCGTAAATTTACATAAAATTTTTACGTAAATTTACAATTTTCTTATGCATCGTAAGACTTACGTAGTATTATGCTAAATTTTACGTAAGTTTACAATTTTCTTACATACCGTAAAAACTTGCGCAAGTTTACACATATATATTTTTGCTGATGATAGTTTTTATAGCTTATATACAGTAATAAGAAACCAACTTTTACAGATAATTAATAATTTTGAAATTTAAGTAAAAGAATAGATTTATTTGTTTTGTCAATCAACTCAAGACCAAATAAACTCATTATTTCAAATAGGCTTATATAGCAAAAAAGATATAACATATTTCTAAATTTTTGCAAAATTTAAAAAAAATTTATTATTATGAATTTTTCTGTTTCAAATATTGAAAAAAAGGGTACATTTATTTATCGCCCTGCGATGCATTACCCTCACATGATCGACCAATAAAAATTCAAGATCAGGTATAACATAGCACAAGAAGAAAGTTCAAAACAAATGTTTGTTTTGATAAAAATCGCCTATAACCAACAATTTCACATATGAAACCACCTTCTGTGCTCTAACAAAAAAAATTTCTTGCAAATTTTTACTATATACTACCCTCTTCGCCCGTACTCTAAAGAAGCTTCCAGAAATCAGCTGATTTCTGGGTGGGTGGGTGGGTCAGCTAAAGTATCAGGTGTAATTCCGGCAAAATTTCATAATTCCGGCCAATGTTGCAAAATTATTTTTGACCAAAATTATAGATTTATTAATAATATTTATAATTAATAACTTTTGATCTACTGGGCCAAATTTGATGATTCAACTACCAAAATGATCCTCTCAATGAGAGGATCCTAGCGAGCCCAAAATTGTTAAAATCCAATCACAGGATCCTGTGATCTAAATAGATTTGTGTTACTATAAAAGTTCTATAATTTATTAAATAATTATAACCTATTTATAGTAAAACAAATTGATTTCGATCTTAGGATCCTGTGATTGGATTTTAACGATTTTGGGCTTGTTAGAATCCTCTCATTGAGAGGATCATTTTGGTAGTAAAATCATCGAAATCGGCCTAGTAGATCAGAAGTTATTAACAATTAAATATTAAATTTTAATTGTTAATAACTTCTGATTTACTGGGCCGATTTCGATGATTTTACTACCAAAATAATCCTCTCAATAAGAGGATTCTAACAAGACCAAAATCGTTAAAATCCAATTACAGGATCCTAAGATGAAATAAATTTGTATTACTATAAATGGTTTATAATTATTTAATAAATTATAGAACTTTTATAGTAACACAAATCTATTTCGATCACAGGATCCTGTAAATGGATTTTAACAATTATGGGCTCACTAGAATCCTCTCGTTGAGAGGATCATTTTGGTAGTTGAATCATCAAATTTGGTTCAGTAGTTCAAAAGTTATTTACTATTAAATGTTATATTTAACTTTTTAATAATTGTAAATCTGATTGGCTAATTGGGGTATCAGGTGTGGGTAGGTGGGGTAGGCTCATAGTAAACAAAAATCAGCTGATTTCTGGAAGCTCCCTAACCCTACCTAACTCTAACCCTAACTATACAAAATCATTCAGTTTATTTTAGTTTTTTTTTGATTAACATTACAGAAACGACAATGTTGTATATGCAGTGTATAAATTATCTCTTGAAAAAAACCATAATCATGTAAATAATTAAGTGATAATCTGCATGTGATCGACAGTATTTTAATTATAAATTCAGGGTAAATTACGGTAAATCATTTATAATTTTAAATCAAACCCCCAACAAGTATAAAAAAGCAAGTATTTAAGATTATTTCAAATTGATATAATATGTATATAGTATGGTGCAAAAAGCGTTATTGTTTCATACATGCAATAAAAAATACACTATTAACTTGTATGTTTTTGACTTTACTTTGAGACAGCGACAGATTTCTCATCTTATAAATAAATGACTTATAAATCGCTGATTCTGAAATTTAAAAAAAAAATTTTTTTTTGTAATAAATTACAAAGTTTAGAACTTTCTGTTTCATCTAAAGCTCACAAGGCCATAGTAGTGTCATAGCTTCCTTTCAACGATGTGAAAACCCACTGATTTAATTTTGAATTGTGGCTTCTTTTGGGATTTCTTCGTCTTTAATTTCACTAGCTTGTATACGAAGTATTAGCTCTTCTCTCATTTGTTGTATCGTTAATTTTTGTAATGGATTAGCTGTACCTATATAAAACATAATCTCCAATAATTTTTTAACATGAGCAGTCATTCTTGTAACAGGTTGGTGCTTGGCTTTTCTTTTATTTTCTTTCAAAGCCCAACTACTGGTAAATATGTTACTAAAAAAGAATTATAATTTAAATATTTAAAAATCAAATATGAATTTGATTAGTAATTAGATAAGCTTAAATTATAATATCTTACAATTTTGCAAGCTTCATTAGTCTTTATTAGAATTGTCAAATTTATATTTCGAAGTTCTAAAAAAATTGTTATTGATATGTTTTATCTATAAAGTAATATTTAGATTTTATATATATTATTTTTATTATATGAAGCTTCTAAAACTTCCATTTGTTGCAAATTACAAGAATCAATCCTTCTAATAAATTATGTAAAAATTTGATAGTAAACATTTTCATGTTATAAAAATAAAAATTTTTTTTTATAAACACTTAGTTGTAGTACGATTATACTTTGGTCTTGAACAATTGGCATTGTTCAAGATTTACGAGGTTGAGTATGATTTGTCGAGCTAGGATTAGGTTTTTTATCTTTTGTGATTTTGTAATATTATTTAAATTCACAGAAGACTATTCTTTCCAATTTCCTATTCCTGGCAATGATCTTTTAGCAATGAATCCAATTTTTTTACCATCTATAGGTCATGTCCATTCTTGTAAATTTGAAATTCTAGCAATTGTTCTTAATTTTTTTTTCAAATAAATTAGATAATTATAGTATTTGAATTTTCAAGATAATAAAATTATATTTACTATCCGGCGGTCAGGTGTAATATTAGATATACGAGTACTTGCAATATTCTTTATTGCATTTTCAATTTCATTACCCGAATTAAAACTAAACCCAATTTAACAAATTGTTTGATTGTCTGTGATATCTAAATATGTACTGTATATTCCCGAAAATAAGCTACTCCGAAAATAAGCTACCCCTCTGATTTTTTTCAAAAATCTCAAAAAATGTGTTAGCAGTTGCTACATATAAAACTTTTTTTTACTAAGTAACCTTAAAAAGTTTGATTAAGTAAAGTTGTTCAGCGCATTAAAATACACCTACAGTAAAAATTTGGTATCATTTGGACAACTTTTATTAGTACATTTTTCAATATTTTCGAAAATGTCTATACGCTAAAAATAAGCTACCCCACATTTTTTTATGTAATTTTTGGCCCAAAAAAGGTAGCTTATTTTTGGAAATATACAGGTAATTAATCTATTATAAAAAATCATATCGGCGGATCGACGTAACATGTCGGCTCGACCAATCATGATCGAGGATTATCAAAAAAATTTTACGCGAAAATTTATTACAAAGCGAATTTTCACAAAAACGGCCTTTTTAACCAGCTTTGTATTTATAATTAAGTACGTAGAAAATTACGAAATTCATGTATTTAATTATAAGCCAAAAGTATATTAAAAAGGCCATTTTTTTGAAAATTAGCTTCCAAATTTACCCTTGATAGTTACCAACCCATTTCTCAATGCCCAACCCATCCTAAAATACCCGAATATTTCAACAAACGATAAAAGTACTTCTTTCTACAGCTTAGCGTAGCTCTTTTATTAAGTTTTATTGGTTTTTTAACTTGTCTAGGCGTCAAAAAGGCTCTTTTGTTAGTTGTAACAAGTACTTCGTTTGTTAGTTTTTCAACGTTTACTTAGGAGCAAATTTTTATGTAACAGTTTATCGAAAAAAGACCCAATTACGCCGATCCGCTGATATATTATATTTATTTTTAAATACAGGTCTGAATAGGACCCCAAACAATCTATGAACAGCTAACTATTTTAAAAAATCTTAATATATTATTAAAAATAGAAAAGATCTACAGAAAAATAGTCAAAAATAAGCATTAATATTACTAAATATAGAAAAAATCTACAAAAAATAGTCAAAAATAAGCAAAAGCAAATAGTGACCTATCTATGTATAGCTCAGGGTCCTGTCTAGTGATGCCACCGAAATTGATTTTTGAAAAAGGCCTATTTCGTCTTCATTAGAGAAAATTGAAATTTTTTATAAGGAAGAGCAAATAAAATTAATATAAATATGTTCTTTATAATTTCGTCTATTCAAAAAAAGTATCAAATAATTTCGTCTTTCAAGTAAAATAGGTCAAAAACAATTTCGTCTTCAAATTTTAATTTCGGGTTTTAGAACCCGAAATGCTTTCGTCCTCATGTATAGTTCTGTCTGAATATTATCAGGTGGCAATCAATTAATCAATAATCACTTTACCAATATGACATTTTACCGACAATTATTCACTAACAAGTTTATTTTGCTGCCAATTTATTTCACCGAAGCTCATTTCATCTACAAAGTAATTCTGGTCATTGTCGTTAGGGTAAAAGTAAATTTAGGTAAAATAGAGCTAAATTTAGTGTGCTTTTTACAAAAGAACTTGTTGATGAAATGAGCTTCAGTGAAACAAACTGTCGGTAAAATGAACTTGTCAGTGAGTATTTGTTAATAAAATGTTATATTAGTGAAGTGATTGTCAGTAAAATAATACGAACCCAATATTACCTGTGCATGATGTGAATCGATAGAGGTTTTCACTTCACCAGCCTCTAAAAATATCCATTTTCATAGAACAATATTATACTATTTGTTCCAGTGTTCTAATATTAGCATTAACTTTATGCAATGATAATAGAGACTATTATCAGAGATAATAGTTACCCATTTAGGCTTATTATCTATTGTTTCAAATACAGTATGTAAAGAAAATGTAGTAAACTATGCATCTTGTTTGCTATCATTTGACCAATAATCATATACTTCCAAATTTAACTAATTTTTCGTAATATCTTTGTATATACTAATACAGAATATAAACTCTATCTATGTTTTCTATTGAAATCTTTCTTTGTCTCACGTGAATGTGTAGTAGAATTTTCATTAAGGTTTACTTAAACATGTATATTTAGATAGGTTTTATGTGCTAAATGAGCCATTCAATTTATCAATTTATTTTGATAATCTTTAATAGAATTATATAAATCTAATTGCAATGTATTTTTAATTTTTTTTTTTTAAACTTTAAAGGCCGGGTACTATGGCCGGGATTTTATTATGAGTTATTAGGACGTAATATTTATTACATGAATAAGGATACAACTAGCCACACGTGCACTTTTGGTGAATGTATTTTTAATTGATCAAATATTTTGAAAAAACTTTTACAATTTGAACAAATTATTGGATGTTCTTGATTACAGTTGCCAAGTATATAACAAAGACAATGTGCAATATACGGATTATGCATTGCAACTTCTGTATTAGTTATTTTAAAGATAGGGTTTTTTTGGCTTGTATAATGCATAAATTTGCAGATCCTCTGCTTCTAATTGACCAAACCACCAGTTTGGCCAATCAGGACCAGGGATCTGCAAATTTATGCATTACACAAAAATACGCTACCCTTAAGTTGTCTAGAAATTCATAGCAAATATAGCATCTTAATTCTTGTAGTTTATTATGCAATTCTTTCTATTAGCATGAAATATTTATATTAAAATTTACATATACTATATATAATATTAATTTTTATTTTACTATACCTGTAAATTAATGTCCTCAATATGAGCTTTAATTAAAGCTTCTATATTATTAAAAACCTCATATCCATACTCGTTATATACTGAGCATAGTCCATCTAAATTATCTTAATAAACAAATCGACTATCTTGCAAGCAAGCCATAAAGGCTGTTCGCCCTATACTATTAGAATACTGTTCATGAAAATGCTTCCATAATACTTTTTATGATCTTGTAAGTACATTATAGGCAATCTAGTTTTTTATCATATTTATATGAGCTCATATTAACAATTGATTTGTTAGAAAAAAATTTTCAAATTGATTTATTTGTTTTGGTTTGAATTTCAAATGTTTAATAATTGGCTTTTTTAATGGAAGAGTACTATAACTATTGATACGTGCATGTTGTTGGGCTTTTTTTATGGTATATGTACCAACCTTAATTTATTGAAATATTATATATTATTGATTTATTATAAGAAAAATAATAATACAACAGGGTGAAACCTATGTAGCTAGCTAGTAAAACCCACTATGCAGATTATATAAGGATAAAATTCATATTATATAAAACACACTATGCTAATGCAGATTTTATCCAAATCTTATGATTAAAGCGGGTTTTACTAGCTAGCTGTGCAGGTTTTACCTTTACATATAATAATTTCTTATATTTAGCTGTTTTTTGATTTCTGAATAAGTAAAATCTGAAGTAATTATCAAAAGAATATGCTGTTTTTCATCTCTTGTTTTTTTATTTGCGGCTAATGCATTGTCAAAATATAACCAAAATATTTGAATAGCATTTGGTGTATGAGTAGGTATTGGAATAAGTAATCCCATTTTATAGAGATTCACTATTGATTCTAAATCACTTGTGGGTAGATAAGATTTGTCCATAATTCAAGCTAATAAATTATTTTATTAATTCAATTTAGTTTTATTTATACATTTCATTAATAACTGTTAATATTGCCAAACTAATTTAGTGAAAATTTGAATATGAATTAATATTATCTTTAATATATCATGTGGCCAAGGTGTAATATTTATGCAACCTGATGCTAGAGGTCTGACTTGGTCAAAAAATAAGTATTCAAATATTCATTTGTTCAATATTTTTTTATTCGAATATTGTTCAAAAATTTTGAAAATATTCAATAAATATTCATTGAATATTCATTAAATATTAAATATATTTCAATTTTAAAAAATTATATAATATCTCACTTAAATTAGCCAATAAAATTGCAAATAAATTATTAAAAAATAAAATAAAATTATAAAATTATATATATATATATATATATTCAATGAATATTCAATGAATATATTCAGTGAAATTTTAAATATTCGAATATTCATTTGGTAAAAAATTATATATTCGAATATTTGAATATTCAGTGAATATTCAGTGAATAGTATTCATCGAGTCAGACCTCTACCTGATGCACGTAATATAGCTTTTCATGCTCTTAGTTCTTGTTCATCGAAATGATAATCGGGTGGATAAATTGTACTTAATTCTTGATAGAGTTCGATTATTCCATTTTTGCTCACAAACCAATTTAGAAAAAAATTGTACTACTGAACCAAAGCAATAGTTCTGCATCTTAAATGATAATTGAATATTGGTTTCATAATTGCATATTCTTGCCAATCATTAGGATTACAAGTTGGAATATGATTTATTAAAATAAATTTTTGAATAGCTTCATTATGCAAACCAAAAAGACTAAGACCATTGAATTCTTTAATAAATCCTGATTGTTCCTATACATTATTTGGCGAAGCACCTATAAATTTTTTTTGACATCATAATTCTTGATATATTTTAATTATACAGGTATTGTTTGTTATAGATGATACAAATATTGCTTGTTTTTTCAAAAACATATGAATCAATGAAACTTTATATCCGACCTAGCATTATACTAGTCTTTACGTGATAAAATACTAACGCTATATACAAATAACTTGTATTTACCCACCAAATGCAAAACTGGAAATAATGAAACATTATCTATTAATTGTTGTATGATACTTTTTTGATTTCACCCAAGAAACATTGAACCAGAATAACGGGTTTGGCTATTAAATATAAGTTTGTACATAGTAGAAACTGTATTGGTTGGATTAGGAGAAGTTATATAGCAATTTTCTGATTCACAATAATATTTAGGAAGAAAAAAATTAGTACTGATTCCTTTTTGAATTGTAAGATAAAAAAATTGATTATTAAGTTTGACTTTTATTTTAAAGCCAAATTGAATAGGAAAATAAAATAGGGTTTCATTATTTTCATTTGTATAAAGTTCCCACTAGTATTGTGAGTAAGGCCTGTAATGAAGCTCTTCAACAAGAGAACCTTTTTCTATTATAGTAATTGCAATCTGGCGCTGTCGCTTTGACATTTTAGCACGAAGTTAGAACAACTAGTATGAGATACAAACTTGTCTTGAGAAGTATAGTTAAATTTATTCCCAAATTTACTATCTAATTTCTGCAGATTATATGCAAATTATTACTTAAATAATTAAATATACTTTTTTCTATATTTATTTTGTTTGAATTTTTAGGTTCAATTATTTTTTGGCAGAACTACTATAGAAGGTGAAATTAAAAAAATTCTGTAGTACAGGATATAATGGAATTTAAAAATCATCAACTACAGTTATTGTTGGTATTGAATATATGTCCATCTAATTTTAATATGATTGGACTGAACTAGATATTGGACATATGCTTGGACATAGTCCAGGTCCAATATGTCCAACTATTTACTAAAATTTTTAAAATTATTTATTATATAAGCTACAACAAAATTCTATTTAAATCTATATAATAAAAGAATTTAAATTAATTTTAAATTAGTATAAGTTGCAATAAAATTCTATATAAACCTGAGCAATAAAAGAATTCTATTTAATATATAACTTTAGAATTAACAATTATCAATAAGTTATACCAAAGTTATAATATAATGCTTCAATTCTATTTTTAATAGATCATCTGAATTCTATCAAAGCCAGATTGAATTGCATTAGATTATACATATTTAAAGTTAGCATTTAAGCATATTTTTAGATTTGTTATTCAAGTTCTTTGACCAATCTGATTAAAAATTTCTAATTAGAATATCTAAATTTATTTGGATTGAAGAATCAATCCAAATTGTCAAACTTAGTATATAGTAATTTTATAATAATTATTGTAGCAGATTATAATGAAATCCAAATTAAAATAATATTATTATATAAAATCTCAAAAATTAAATTTTTTTGGGGTGCATTTTTTAGAGTTAGAAGTTTAGGGTTAGGGTTAGTTTTAAAAAAATTATAATAAACAAGTATTAGTGGGTTTTAAAAGGCTAGCAGATTAAGTAGAAAAATATAGATTTTATTTTAAATTATGATTTGTAACAATTATTATTACGATTAATTAAGCTGTTTCTATTACAATTACAGAAATTAGTGGTTTTTTATACTGTATATTGCCAAAATAAGCCACTTTCAAAAATAAGCTACCCTCTTTTGGTTAAAAAACTCAAAAATCTTTAACTCAAAAATAAGCTACTCTACAATTGATAAAAGTTACTGCATAGTAAAGTTCAAACTTTACTAAACAAATTGATTAATGTCATTTAAATAAACTTATTCAGAAGATTATTCTGAAATTTATAACAAAATTAGAAAACTTTTTATTAATTAACTTTTAATTTTTATATTCAACAAAGAGATTAAAATTTTATTAACTACGTGGAAGAACTAATTAATGACGGTCAGACTCAACGTACAGAGCAGACTTTAGCTTCTTGCACAACTGTGAGAACCGAGTATACGGCGAGCGCCTCTATAGAAGACAACTATAGTACTTCAGATACCATATCTTCATCTCCTTCTGAAGTACAACTATCCTTTAATACTTCTCTATCACTAACTGCTACCAGTTCTAACAACTACCCAATACCAGAAATCTACGATGAATCTTTACTTGAAAAAGACTTCAGTGATGAAGAAATTGAACTACCCACAAACTCTTTGAGTGAAAGAAACTACATTAATCCCAATCTTAACCTTCTTGAAATATATGACCCAAAAGCATGTTATAACAAATTCCTTTATTACCATAGACTACAAACACTCCCTTCTCCACAAACTGTGGGTTCTTTCTTGCATTACATACAAGAATATTATCCTATGTTCTATTCAAATCAATATATAAAAATTTCTATCAAACCACATTCCAGATTTGACCATATTTTCACAGAAGCACACATATACCTTCCATATGAAAATTTTATACCAGATCACATAATATTTCCACCTTTTGAAGATCTACTATATTACTCTGATGTAGAGCTTAAATCACCCAATAACAAATTTCAAACACCAATCTTCACAGATAGTCTCTTTTTCTCAACACCCAATCTACAACATTATACAACATTAAATCCCAATACTAATACAAATTCTATATCTGATATTCAAACTAATATGAACAATCCTAATATACCTCCTATACCAAATCAAACTATAATACTTGAACCTGAATATATCTCAATTCCTATAAAAATAGCCTCACTTAATACAAATGGTCTTCTACAACCAACAAAAAAACTCCTAATTGAAGAAACCTTAAACCAAAACCTATATGATATCTTTGGTCTTTCAGAAACTCACTTAACCCAAAAAGATGGCAAATTTTTAAACAACAAAATCAAAAACTATACTAGCTTCTGGAGCTCCTTTTCCAATCCACATCAAGCTGGTATAGGGATTTTTATCCATAACAAAATCTCCAAATATGTTGCTCGTATACACAATTTTAATGGCCATATAATAGGTCTTGACCTTCATTTTAAAAATACTCCTATTAGGCTACTTCAAATCTATATTCCTACTACTGAGAAAAAACAACTCCGAAAAGAAATACAAGAACAAATTATCACAATGTGCCAAAATACTAAATATCGATATATAATTATGGGAGACTTTAATAGTGTTCCTAATCCTCGTATTGACCGTTCACCATTTAAGAAAACATCAATTCCAGAAACCCAACTTATTAAATATCTTATTAGTCACCAATATAAAGATATCTATCGTTTTTTCTTCCCTAACTCCCAAAATTTTACATTTCAACGTTCAAATATTCAGAGTAGAATAGATCAAATCTGGACTAATCTGAGTATTACAAATATAGATTATACAGATATTCTCTCAAACAACCTTTTTGAATCAGATCACAACACTATCACACTAGAATTATCTGTTATAATTAACAAACCAAAACCACGCAAACAACACAAAAGGAAAAAGTTTCTTTGGAAAAATAGCTCCAAAAAAGATCTAGAAAATTATGCAAACCAAACCACACTCAATTTGCAAAAACTATATATACAAATAGACCAAATCGTTAACCAAAACCAACTTAACAATTTCTGGAATAAACTTCAAAAAACCCTTATTAAAGCTGCCACCAAACATATTCCCTTTCACAAAATTAATACTATTAAGGAAATCAAAGAAACCTCAACATCAAAACAAACTCCTCTTTTCTATAGATTTAAAGAAATACAATATCTCAAAAATCACTTTTCCTCTCCTAACTTTCTTTCACTCTGTAAAAAATATATTTCACAATACTCTGACTGTCTATTTCAATTATCAACACCTACTTTATTACAAATTAAAGAAGAATTCCAACAAATTAAAACTGCCCTTAATATTCAACAACAACAAACTATCTACAAAGAGATTCAACAAAAAATCGAAATCCGTAACAAATCCTTTTTAGAAACTCCAAAACTTTTCTACAAAAAAATCCTTGAAAAATACAATAACATACATATCGATAGACTATCTCTTGAAAACTCACTCCTTACAGAACATAATGAGATTCTTAATGCAATTCATAACCACTTCACTGAATACTTTAAAGAAAAACCTCTCCAACCAATTTTACCCTCCTCTGAATTTTACTATCTCTATGAACCACATCCTGAATATGAAAAATACTACAATAACTTATTTCAGGAAATCACAAACCAAGAATGGCAAGATATCTTAACAAATCTTCCAAACCAAAAAGCAGCAGGGCCCTCTGAAATCTGCTATGAACATATTAAATATGCCAGTCACAAAGCACAAACACTCTTTAAAAAATTCTTTAACAAATGCTTTCAACTTCAAAAAGTTCCTACAGACTGGAAATCTTCTAATATTTTTCTTATTCCAAAAAAATCTAACTGGGACTTTACTCTCAATCAAGTTCGCCCAATTTCTATCATTGAACCTTTTAAAAAAACCTTTACTAAAATCTTTACTAAACGTCTAAATCAAATTATTTCTAATAATCATCTTTTATCTAACCTAAATTTCGCTGCTTCTAAAAACTCCTCAACTCATATTCCTATACAAATTCTCCATAATACTATTGAACATTATAAAATACACAACAAAGAAGCCTGGATTCTTTTTTAAGATATGTCAAAAGCTTTTGACAAAATCAACATCTCACGACTACAAGATACTTGCAAAAGAATTGGTATTCCTAATTCAGGCATCAATCTGATTACTGAACTACACTCATCAAGACAAGCAAGAATCATTACCGCTCATGGTCTTACTTCCCCTATTAACATCCAATCTGGAATAGAACAAGGAGAAACCTATTCTCCTTTACTTTGGAAAATTTACTACGACCCAATCCTTACCTTTATCCATCAAAAATACCAAAACTATTTACTCAAAATTGACTCACAATCCCCTCTTGATATAATTACTAATACTACTACTAGTAGTATTTCAATTCCACCATTAGCCTATATGGATGATACAACATGGCTTTGCGAAAGCCCTACTACTATGCAAAATATTCTTAATGATACATCTGAACTCTACAAAATTAATAATATAGAAGTTAACCCTTCAAAATCTGATCTACTTCATATCCGACCTAAATCCTACAGATCTCAAACAACTCCTCTTTTATTTAATAACCAACCTATCCTACCCAGAAAACCTAATGATGTCATTAGATATTTAGGTATCTATCTTGATGGAAATGGTTCAACCAAACCAACATTTGATACTATTATTAACAAAATTGAAAACTTTATTTGTCTAATAAAACACAAAAAACTTACACCTTTACAAATCTCATCTCTTTTTAACCTCATACTCCAACCCTCTATTGAATACCTTTTACAAATATGCATTATTCACAATAATCTTCAAACCAAACTATCCCGCCTTTTTACTATTCAAACCAAGAAAATGCTTTCCATCGCCAAAAACACTAACAATATAGTTCTTACTAATCCTATAACATTTAATCTACCAACCCTTAGCAATTTGATTCAAAAAACAAGTGCTGCTAATATTGAACGTATCTTTAACTCTAGTCCAATCCTTAAAAATATTGGTCTTACACGTATTAAATCATGGCTAGCCAAAGTATGGTCTCCCAATCTCACCCAAAACTTACTTATCTCCCATATTCATAAAACTAAAAACTTTACACTTATCTTCCAACTGTCACAATTAGCCAAAAACAATATTATATTATCAAATCTTTCACTTAATTCTCACCTTCCAGATTTCTTATCTAACCTACATCTAATCTATGATATACTCCCTTCAAAACCACAAACTTCCATAATCAATAGTCTGAGAAATAATCGGTTATTATTTATTGAACAAATTTCTACTGCAAACAATAAATATATTCTTCCATGGAATAATATTTACTTACGTACTAACAAAGCCACTAAGGGCCGGCAACCTTTATGGTTTTCTAATATTCTTAATTTTATACAAGAGAAAACAATCATAACTACTTGGCCTCATCTCCACTTACCCTCAATTAACTCCTTTATTAATACAACATATCTTCTCTCCCCTTTATTATCTTCTAATCCCTTTTCCCTTACGCAAATACACTATAACTCTAACAATATTATTTTCCTATCACATCAAACCTCTCTATCAAAAACTGCAATATATAATATAAAACCTTCAGACTCAGGCTTTACACAACTACTACCCAATACCTTTCCTTCTTCAAATACCTTCTCATCATTTAATCTGCCCTATAACCAAATTAGCATATCTAATAATCCAATATATATTCAAATTGATTACAAAGAAATTCTTGCTCTAATCCATATATTCAACCTTACCAATACCACAACTTCCTCTCAATCTATACCACAAATTTATATCCCTACACAAGAAATACAACTTATATATAATATAACCAATCATACCACCTATCAACATCAACTTACTAGCCTCCTACCACTTATTCAAAACCTTAATTCACAGGAACTTCACTTTTACACTAAAGCCTCAATACAAAACACACAATCATCAAACATCAAATCTGGAATTGGCTGGATCTGTGAAAATAACACTTCTATCAAATTTAATGCAGCAACTAATTCATACTCTGATACAACACGAACTGAACTTGAAGCAATTATTTCACTTCTTCTTGCAACTCCTAATAATAACCATTTAAATATCCATTTAACTAACAATACTGCAATCAAAAATTTAAAACAAATACACTTTTCCAAACCTATACAAAACAAAAATTGGGACATTATATCCATTATTAATCAAATTAAATCTATCAAAAACATCTCATTCACTTTACACAAAGTCAAATCAAATCTTAACTCATTCTACAATCAAGCAAACTTACTTGCAAAACGTGGAACTAATAAACCAATACTTAAAATTATTCATAATGTTCTAAATCTACCAATTTATTTTCAATGGCATAGTCATCTTATTCCTTCCAAAATACGAACCTTCATCAAAAATATATATACTATACAAGAACTATATTCCTGGTCTACTCTCAAAATATTTAAAAATATACCTAAAATTAATTGGACACTATGTTTTGACATACTAAATACACTTGAACACAATCATTTTAAATATTCTTTTAGAATTAAAATCTTAACTAACAATCTTCCAACTATGGAAAATCTTCATATTCGGTACCCTTATTTATATCCTACATCAAAATGCTGCCGCTGTTCAGATACCGAAGATACTTTACACTTACTCCTCTGTTCAAACAATAACAATAATATTCAACAATCTGTTATTAATATAATTACAGATACACTAGCTTCTCTCAAAATTACTACTATATCTCCATTAACAATTCTTAATACTCTTCTTCACTTTACACTTCATACACGTACTCCACAATATAATCTCCTCCTATACTACATTATTGGAATTTACTCTTCTAATGTTTTTGAAAATATTAAATTACTAACTACAAAACAAACTAAATTATTCCTTATTTTCCTATCTAATAATCTTTTAGATTGGTTTCAAAATACTGTTTGGTCCTCATGAAATATCTTTCAACACCAATGGGAACATGCTCGTAATATTACTTCTAAAATGAAAAGAAAGTAATATTTCTTTCCAAATACATCCCATACAACAACTATAGCCACACCAGATATAACACATATAGACTTTTCTCACTTTATAGAAAAATGGTTTCTACAAGGCTTTTCTCTAACAAACTGTATACAATAATGTCAGGTCATATACCAAGGTTTCCTTCAACCTACTCTAGCTAGTAAATTAATTTGAAATAGTTAATTATAGCATTATAGAAAATAGAAGGTATAATGTCACATTGGGTGCCTGTTTTACAGTAACACAAATGTAGTTCTGAATCTTTAAATGTAAATTTATTATTTTTACTTAAATAAAGTTTCAACTCTGGCATTTTAAAAAATAAAAAAAAATTTTATTAACATAATATATTTGTTGAATATAAAAATTAAAATCAAATAATAAAAAGTGCTCCTATTTTGATGAAACTTTCAGAATATGTATAGTATAGTTCTTAAACAAAGTTTACTTAAGTGCTAAGAATTTAATTTATATAGTAGAATTTAAACTTTACTATATAACAACTATTGACAATTGACCAAAAATTAATTATATATGAAAATAAGCTATCCTGGATTTTTTGTTTCCAAAATCATCCAAAAGAGGTAGCTCATTTTCAAAAACATATAGCAGTATTTATAGTTAATCTTTAAATGTTTTTGCATCAAAAGTATATTATAATAAATAATACAAAAATTTATAATTTGATTGGTCAATTGTCACATGATTAGGTACTAATTTAATATTATACAATGTCCAATGTCCAACCCCTTCTGGTCTAATGGATTGGACTGGACTGGACATGGGTGGTCCAATGTTTATATCCAATGTCCAGCCCAATACTGACTATAGTATACTATTTGTTTAATAATACTTTGCAAGAAATTTAAATTCAAAATATTAATATAGAAGACAAAAAAAAAAGAATATAAAATTACTGCACTGATTTTTATTTTGAAGTGGTGGTCGTGATAAAATATTATAATATTTTTTTTAATAGGCACCTTCTTAGATATTTTAAAATTATTATCTAATGGTATTTGCTCATTACTACTATATAGTAAATAAAAAGTTAATTATATTTTAAATATGAAAATATGTTATAAAATTAAATAGACATACTTTTTTGAAATTCTTTAAAATTAGCAATAAGATTACAAATCATTTTTCCTAATATAAACTCTCTATTGTTTTTCAATAAAGTTGTTTAATTTCAAGTAAATTTGATTTGATATATATTTTCATAGTCTTCAAGTAAAACATATTCTTTAGTATTTGTTATAGGATTTTGTCAAAAAATTCCAATAATTACATGCGTATAATAAAATATTTGATTAAGTTTAGTTGCTCCTGTGGATCCTTTAAAACAACATTAATATTTATAGTTGACTAAACTATATTTAAACTTTTCCTCATTTCTAAGAGGATATACAAATATATTTTCTGAAATAGTTTCAATAGAAAACCATTTTTTTCCAATAAAATTTTTAGAAAATCAAGTTTTTTTCTTAACACGAACAATAATAGAGTTAATAAATATAACAGTTGTTCTGAAGTAGATTAAAAAAGTAAGTAAAAATGTGGTATCACTTTGTTATTCGCACATTTGCTTCTTTTATGGACAAGCAATTTTTGATGAGTCATAAAAGCTTTAAAACAAAGCTTACAACTTATTGATTATGGATTTGTCATTATTACAATAATAATTATCACTATCATGCACAAAATAAACAACTCTTCTTATCAATCACTTGTACAAAATTCTGGTCAAAAGAAAAACAAATTTTTTTTAGTAAAAGACGAAACAACTATTAGTACTGGTTTTTATAAAGGTCAACCTTTTTTCTAAATTCTCGAGGGACTCCTTTATATATTCAGCAAGCAAGCCAAAGTATCAGTTGTACAAAATAACTGGCAGTGAGTGCCCTTGGTACAAGAAATTCTGGTAGAAGTTTTCTTCTGTCGATGAAGATTTTATAGTTTGGCTAGGCGGTGAACTAAAAAATGAGTTTTTCAACACACTCTCTAAAGGTTTTGGTTACAAAAACACATTTGACTGTATACTTACTATCATATTCTCACTTGAAATCTTTTTTTCTGGAATTTTCGATGAAAAGTGGGAAATTCGGCGTACCCTCTTCAAAAGATCAGCATTGTTGTTTCTATCCTAATCGGGAAGAAGGTATGCAGGTGGATAAGCAGGAATGGACGTGTAATGAGACATGGCGCAATGGAGTAGGCAGATCTGCAGAGAATAAATTCTAGAATGTTCCTTTAGTTTTCTTTTATATACATATAATACTTTGGCGAGGCGTTTCTTTGCACAGTATTATATAATTTTTATTGCTGGGCATAAGTATAAATAGTCTATCATAGCTGTTTACTTCTTGCCTTCCTCTTCTGTCTTTTTATTTTTACTTTGTACTTCTTTGGTCTTCGTTTAGATATTTTAGCTTTCCTCCTTTTTTATTCCTTTTATTTTTTTTTGTCTCTTTTATTCTAGTAGAATCCTGCTACTCGAGAAGTTAGGAGAAGAGGGTTAAGAAGTAGGTGGTTATGATAGGCGGCAAACTCCAATCAGTGATTCGAACACTCTAAATCTACCTAGATAAGGGGTTATGATGAGAAAAAGTTTGTTATAGCAGGTCACATTTAAGGATCCTCTGATGACACCTGGGTGGGTCGTACTTTAATACAATAGTTACCATAGAGTAGACAAAGCACATAATGTACTGGTGTTACAAAATGTGTATAAATAAAGTTGCGGCATGACTGCTGAATTCTAAAAAAAAAAAAAAAATTATCACTATCTTGATATTAAAAAACCAATTTATAGATCTGTGATTATCACAATATTTAATCAGGTGACAAAATCAAAAATAAGTGGAATCAGCCCATATGGAATTTGTTTCTATTAGCCAATCAGATTTTGTAATGCTTCCAGATGATCTACAAAAATTAGCCAATTAGAATGAAAGCCTGCTATGCTGTGTACTATATTATACTTGGCAATTCAATCGTATTGGGTGTCATACAGACTAATTAATCAAAACTAAGTATGATAACTATGTAATTTATCAACATCTCTAACTCTCCTACAAAAAATTGTTCACTTCCTGTAATATTGGCCAATCAAATTTCAGTATCAGTTGTGACATAAAATTCAAAACGAAACTACCTTTTTACAAAAAAACAAAATTTTAATTAGAAAACCACCTTCTGTGGCCTAATTAAAAGTGCTCCTTGTAAAATTTTACTAATAAAGTATGGGGTGGATTAGCCCATCCGCATCGTTTTGGCAAACCTCCATCTGAGGTTTTAATTGGCTTAAAAGTTGGTGAGAATGAAAAAGAACGGGTGAAAAATAGTATTCTAAGCATATGCTGTTCTCACCCTAACCCCAAATATAATGCATTTTTAGGTTTATACGCAACCTTTTACTTAGAAAACAAACAATAATTGTTTTGACTGACATGTTACACCTAATCTTAAATTTTGATTGGCTAAAAGTTCAGGGAGTGAACAATTTTTTTTGTGGGAGAGCTACCTAAGTCGTAAAATAGCATATTGCAGATTTTAATCAGTAAAATTAAAATAAATGATCAAATGTAATTTTACTTTACTTAATTATAAAGAAAAGCGCACAATTCTAAAGGTATCACATAAATATTGCTCTTATTTTTCTAATTTTTTTTTAATTGAAAACTGTTCATCGGAACTGTTTCAAAGTAGCTATATTTGATTTTTCGCTAAAGTTCTAATTAAGTTTCGATTTTTATTTTTAATATTTTTTTCATCCTAATTAATGAATTTTCAAGTATTCTATAATGTGAATGTTCAAAACCCACATATTAATAGAAAAAAGAAAACATAGCTTTATTCTTTGACTTTATACAAATAACTGGTGAAATTTCAAGGAGATTACACGCCTATATAATAAGTTGATACATTTTAAAGCAAGTCTTATTTTATAATGTAATAGCGATAGCCTTATTTTATTGAATAGCGATAAATTGATTTACAGTAATATAAAAAATCTAAATGTGATATAGTTTTGATTAAATAGACGATGTGACACCCCAGAACCGTATGATTTGCAGATTATACTTACCCGAGTACTTACCCGGGTAAGCTAGCAATTAACCTGCAGGTAACCCGAATTGTATTTTTTAAACGGGCCAAAAATAATCGAAATCTGCTGATCTAAAGCGCATTATTCTCGTCTTTTCCAATTCCGATGCCATTCTCTATAAACCATATATGTAGCTATTCATTTCGTCTGCGTGATTTATTGGGTGTGCGATATAAATCAAAACTATAAATGGATTCGTATAAATGTATTGCTAATCTTAACGGGGGTGAATTTCACCTCAGAATGGCCAATGCAAAGACGATAATAGCTCCAAGTTTTGTCTATGAAACTGCATTTCGTGCTTAAGAAAAAGAAATTACTTGCAAAATTTCAGTAAAGAGTGTACTTCTAACCCTGACCCTAACCCATATATTATATATATTATGAAATTCACCTTAGTTTTTTTTCAGATTTAATTAGATGTACTGTATAGTCCTTAGAGCCGGCTATTCTGAACTCAAATCAAAGGTTAAGTCTCAAAGAACAAGTTACGGGACCAAATAAATATTTAGGGAAATGCTATTTTGACCCGGGTCAACAGCAAACCGGAGTTAAATCGCCACCCAAAATTTTTCTGATTAATTTTTAAATAAAACTTATGTAAAAGTGATAGTGATTAAAATTTAACAATAATGATAAATACAACACTAACGATAAAAAAATATAGGTATAATGATAAATAAAAATTACATGATCTGAAAATTTTTTAGGTGGTGAATTAGAATTTTAGGGGTTAGTGCGGGCCGGAATTAGGGTTAATGTGGGCCAGCATTATGTTGATGCCGGCCGGGGTTTTTTTAATATAAAAACCCGGCTGTCATTAACATAATTCCGGCCCGCGTTAACCCTAAATTCTAAAAGGGGACCCGGATCAAAATAGAATTTCCCAAATCTTTACCTGGATAAAATTAAGCCCTAGATCTTCATGCATGCATTAAGTCGTAATTTTAGCCAGGGCGCTATTTTATATATATAAAGTAGCTACTTTAGATAAATCGCTACTTTTAGATGCAACGACCCCACACAGTTTTGATTTACATGGTACGTACTGTACATTCATATCAGAAATATCGATTTCCTAGTTCTAACAACTCGCTGGGGTTTACTAATTTCCCCGCCAGTTCCTATTGGACGAATGTTGATCTTGTCTTTCATTGGACGATCGGGGTGGAGAAAGATGGGGCCATTGCAGTAGAAAGGGCCGAAACTCGGAAATATATAATTTTGAGAAAATCATGTTTATTTTTTCGGACTGATCCGGGTCAATCAAAAATTATGCGATTTGATTGGTCTTACAAGTCTTCTAAAAACTTTTTTTAAAATATCTTGATTTTTTATTATGCAAACTAATTTCCATTTGTAATTGAAAAGTATAGCCCACCTCAAGATTAATCCAAATCTTGAAAGAACTCAAATTTGATTGTTAGGGGAGTTTGGGCCCTTTCTACTGCAACGGCCCCAGATATTCTTTATGCACCGCAAAGTGTTACATTTGAAAATAATTACAAAATTTTTTTAAATAATTCTTTGTCTTTTAATAACAACGTTTAGGAATCCGTTTGAATTTAACAGCTCTTTAAATCTTGCACGTTTGATTAAATCTTTTTTTACCGATTTTACTAAATCTATCGCACTGTGTAAATTTGCTATTGAAATAATAACAATAATAAATAAAAAAATAAATTAAACAAAGCAAAAAAAAAAAAAAATTAAAAAATAAAAAAATATATTTAAAACCATTTCGTTGTTCTATTTCGTTTAATATGTTAACTTTGCCTGATAATATTTTCGATATTGAAGAGGACGTTGACTATGGATATCAGCGATAACGAATTCAATAACACAATCTTAAACGCATAATTACTTAGCCCAATCAGAGACAATATTTACCGCGCCAATCAGAAATGGCGGGGGAAATTAGGGCTTTCCTCAATAATAAATCAATCCGAGATCAACTGCTTTTATTTTGTAATCAATTATAAGTGCCACGAAAAATATGTATGTTGAACAATCAATAAAGTGTTAATTAGTTTACTCTTCATAGCTAGTTCAATTAAAAAATATATAAGTTTTATATGTAATGATAAAGTTTTCTTTAAAATTAATTTTTATAGGAATGATTTTTGATTTAAATGTGAAAACTATAACATATAAATCACTCATGATTCGCGCCTCTAATAACTAAGGCATGTTACACGACACGACCATTCTAAATGGAGTTGTTACGTGAGAGATTGATTATTCATACTTTTTGGAAAATTTTCAAACTTTTTGGATATTGTTTTTGATTTTAATAGTGTTTATAATGTTTTAAATTAGGGATATTTTATTGTCATTTAATCTATTTTGTAATTGTCTTTATAATTGTTATATTTAAACGTCATATTTGCTTTATATACAAAAAAAATAAAAAAAAAAAAAAAAAAAAAAAAAAGAAATATATCTATTTTTTTTTAAAAGCTTTGATATAAAGTTTGTTTTTTGATTAAAATATTTTAAAATACTTGTTATTAAAAATATAACATGTATTTTTTTAATTTATCTATATATCATTATTTAACTCACTATTACAAAAATCTTTAAATACAATAATTTAAATTGTAAAAACTAATTTTTAGGAATAGTCAGAAAAGTCATGATCGCGACGATTATTATTAACACTGGATAAGACAATTTTATTATGTAATAGGTAAATGCACATTAGTTTGTATCCGGGGCTAAGATTTAATATCGAAAACGAGCTTTTTAAATAATATAATAATAATAATAATAATAATAATAATAATAGGGGATTACTGTTTCGATATAAACAATTTTTCATTTTAATAAAAAATTTTCCAAGAATATAAACATTCCAATAATAGATTTCCGACCTCGAAAAAAAAAAAAAAAAGATCATGAAATCGATTCATTTTTGACAAGTATTAACATTATATATAAATGTATAATACATTATCTAATAAGGTAAATACAAATTTAAATTAAAATATCTCTCAAGTGTAAATTTTCTAAAAAATTTGGCAAATTTAATCTATTTATGAGGTAGTATTTGTTAAGGAAATAAAAGGATATAATTAGGGAATGCGATTTTAATAGTTGTTTTCTGGTGGTCTTGGTGATGGTGCACGTTGTAAATCATGTGTGTTGCCAAACTGTTGATAACGGTCATAATCTTGCGGTGGATATCTGTTGGTCGAATAATCGTAATATTGTTGTTGAGGTCCAATGTCTCCTGAAGCGGTAGAGTGCATTGACATTGCATCTTGATAATCTGCTTCATAATTTACGTAATTTGACGCGAGTAAAGCGCTACCTTGATCATCACCGTTGTAAACTTGATGGTTCAAATGTGTTGGACTCTTTGGTTGATTTTGACGATCTTGACGTTCAGCACGTTTATTTCTACGAAGACGAGCACGTTCCCAATCTTCCCAACGTTTCAATGGAACTTTATTAGCATCAAAACTACCTTCTTTCTTTCCATGATCACCACCATCTTCACCTTCAACTTTTCTGGTTTCACCCCAAGAGAAATCGTCAAAATGCCAGTAAGCATAAGTTGGTAAAACGAAATTCCATATTGGTAAAGCCAAAAGATAAACAAACATCCATGCGATATAAATTAATTTACGTGTAGTGATCAAAATTAAAACTGCTGGTAAACCAAGAACCAAGAATAACATAATCAATGGAATAGCAGCAGTAAGATCATGTGGTGGATTGACAATCATTGAAACAATCAAAGCATAAGTCAATACTATAGCTACGGGAAGAACCACGGTACCAATCAATTCCATAAACACTACAAATTGCATAGAAAAGCAAAAAGTTCCACAAAGATTTCTAACGAGAACAAGTTCCAAAAGATTATGAATTGTAGAATTAATCCAACGACGTCTTTGAGAGAGTAAAACTTTGAAACTGTCAGGTACTACAGTTTTACAAACGGCTTGTGGACAGAACATCATTTTACGGTGTGGGAAGTTTCGCAACATAAGGGTTGTTAAGAAACGATCTTCACCAAGAAGTAATAAATTCTTTTGATGAAGAGTTTCAACAACATTTTGAGAATATTCATGAACAATTTCAGGTTTTGTAATAATTGGTACCCAATCATCGTCACCTTTACGAGCTTTGAGACGATACATACAGAAACAACCAGGTAAACAGGTAACACCCCCAAATACTGATTCAAAACCTTTACCCAAATGGTGAGAAATGTAATATTCAAAAACTTGAATAGCTGTTACCCATGAGTCACGTTTGTTGGCAATTTTCGTTTCACCACATAGACCCATAATGAAAGGATCATTGTACATACAATTAATTAAAAGTCGAAGTGAATTAGGATAAACTTTTGTATCAGCGTCCACCATTAAAACGATTTCGAAAAAGTCAGGAGTTACACCCATTAAATGATGAAGTTTTCTAAACAAATCATAATCCAAAGCGCACATACGATCATTGTATGTAACGCGACTGAAGAAGTTCATTAAAATTAATTGAGAATCACGCTTTCCTCGGTTACCAGGTTTTGGTTTTCCTTGTTCTTCAGGAGCACCACATTTTACAACACAAACCATGGGAATACGACGACCTTCATAAGGGAAGAATCCAGCATAAACTTTAGCCATATTATGTTGTTTAGATCCAGCAGCCACAGCAATATAACTTTGAGGTTGTGGATCTGAGAATTCAGGTTCTATATAAAAAAAAAAAAAAAATATATATATATATATATATAAATATTAATTAAATTTAAAATCCAAGAATTTACATAAAAGTATTCAATTTAATAATAATACAATAATAATATAATAATAATATAATAATAAATAATAACTTACCAAGTTCCATTAAACCTACACAAATATCAGGAGTACTTTTTTCGTTACCACTTCCGATGATGATACCATCACAAATAAGGAATAATAATTTGCGATCATCAGGATATTCAGTAGCAGCCATAGATTCACAAGTACATCTTATACCAACTTCATCTTCAGAATAACAAGTAACAAGTAAAATTGTAAATAAATCTTTTCCAACATCATCCATTGTCATTCCGTTCCTAACAGTACAAGTTCCAGGAGTCCAAGGTTTATCAGACATTGATGCAGTGGAATTTTTAACTTTTGGTTCAAGAGCAAGACGATGAGAAATAAACCAATCAAAAACACAAGCCATAGCAAATCGACATAAGACGATACTCAAAATGACAGTTAATGAAACGTATAAGAAAAGTTGGGAAGTGAAACATCCAATTGTTTGTTTATCAATGTTTCCTGCATAATACTTGTTGACAAGACAATCAACAGAAGCTTTTAGGTCAGGTCTACCAACAAAAAGACGCGTCGCATCTCTTCCATAAGTTGTATTTAAGACATCACGAATGACAGTATCCAAGGTATCGTTTTTAACTGGGTTTGGGTTTGCAGCAATATAATTTTTAAGGTTAAGTACATTACCATCAATGACCATATAGTAAGAAATGTTTTGAACTTGATCCCAATCAAAACCAACTTTTTTTGTAGTGTTAAAAATATTATAACTTTTAAAGGTGCTTTCAGTAATTGGTTGAAGTGGACAAGAACTTGCAGGTACACAAAGTGGTAATTTTACAGCAGCAAATTGTTGAATTGAAGGTTCTTGACAGGCAGGAATTTTAGAGTTATCACGAGAAAAGAAATTTGTAATATCTTGACTATTTTGTGTCTTAGACAAGTTTTGAAAATTAAAATTTTGAGGATTTTTTGCATTAGATACATCAAATTGCCAACCAAGGATACCAAGATGACCTAAAAAAGATAATATTTAGAATATTTAGAACATTTAGAATATTTAGATTAGAATTGACGCGCGTAATATATAATAATCATTGAGGTCGAATTCAATAACTTTTCTGAATAAAGAAAGTGATTCGCAGAATCACATGATAATATGCACACAGAAATTTAAATTAAATTTATACAGCCAAATGATACGAAATTATTGGTGCTCGATTGCATGTTCGATTGCATTCAATAACGGAATTATCCGGTAGAATTTATTTGGCAATTATTTTTATGTAATTTATTGCTTGTGTTACTGATACTTGAAAGTCTACGACTGCCAAATGACTCTGTAAAGCTTCAATTATAGTAAACTACCGGATAACTCGAGTAATTTTTTTTTATAAAAAAAATAACTACCGAATAATTTAATTTCTAATTATTATAAAAAAAACAAAAAAAAAAAAAAATTTACCTGGAGCTTCTCCAAAGCTTTTAAATAATTGGGGATTACTTGCTTGATCTGGAGGACATAATACAGCAGCAAAACCAACAGTTAAGAATGCAACAGCACCACCCATAACAGTGGCAATAAAGCATAAAGCAACTTTTTCACGCCAAGCTTGTTGTGATTGTTCATCATGGAGACCACCAATAGAAGACAGAAGCGCACCAGGAGCCCAGAAAGTGACTAATTTAGAGAAAAGTACCCAAATGTCAAAAGAGTCTTTTTCTTTACCGGGCAGCATAGGAGCTGCCGCTTGGTACCTTTCAGGCCTGATAAGTGTTTTTCTGCGGTCGACCCTTGAGAGCCTCGCAGAACCATAACCCTCTTCCATTTTTATTTATATAAGAGAATGATTTAGATATTTTTTTTTTTGCGCGTTAATTATGATAAAGAAAAACGTGAATGGGGAAATGAAAAAAAAGAAGTTATAAAAATTAAATAGGGAAAGGAAGCTTTTTTTTTTTTTTTTTGTCGTGGCACGAACGGTTTAAGAGACTTTGAAATTATTGAAATAAAAGGGGAAATGGTAAGCGAGGAAGAGAAAGGAATGTTAGATAAGGGGGGGGGGGAAGGGAATGGGAGAAAGGAATACCAACTAGGCTATTCCGAAACGCAAGTTGGAGGCAAGTTATTTTTTTTTTTTTTTACTGTACAAGAAAGATAGATGAAGAGCGACGTTATAAACTTTCGCACATTTATCAAAATTGATGTGTAACTGTTGTGCAACAGTTAATGTTAATTAAATTCATAATAGTAATATTAAAGTAATTTCAATATGAATACTGATACGTAGTTATATGCGAGGTATAAATTGTGTGCATTGTACTTTAGACAAATGCAGTCAGATGCATTTTACAACCAACCAACATCCTATTTATTAACACAATTCTGAACATAGTCCTTGTATATTTTCTCTGCTTCGAGAATGAAATCATAACCGGGATATTATAAAGAAAGCTAAAAATAACCCACTGGCACCTGATTTGTTCGCATGCGCAGAAATAAACCAGTTCACCAGCATGGCCCGTGCCGATATTGTACTATAACTTTTATTGGTACAATTCATAACGAATTTGTTGGAAAGCTTTATAAGTCATTAAGGCTCAACATTGGTCCTCCAAAAACACCATCCGAACCGCATGCATTTAGGAATAAGTATCCTATTAAAAATTAATTTCTCTTAGATTTTTTTTTTTTTTTATATATTTTATCGTGTTTCCTTAAGATACCCATAAAAAATGTACTTTAGTAGTCGCATAAATCATCCAAATATATTTTATTTTATCCTAATTTAAAACCAGGAGAGAAAATATTATGCTTTATTTGGAGTATAACACTAGCGTTACTAGAAGTACAAGAGATACAAGAGATACAATATGATACAAGAAATATAGTAGTTTGGATTTAACGATACAATCGTTTGAATTAACGCGAAAGGTTATTATCGAATTATAATACTGTCTTTTGATTTAATAGGTTGGAAATTACGTTGTCACTTTCGAAACTTTAAATATGTAATACGGTATTTTCCGAAGAAATTTCAGGAACATTATTTTTTTTTTTTTTTTTTAAACTGTCTCAGGTACAGTATTATGAAAACAGCTGCAAAAACAAGTTGAACTTTTTCTATTGATATATGCTTCTGGGTGATCTTTGACAAATAAATACTTAAATTAAAAAAAAAAACAAACGAAATCTTTATTCTTGGAAAAATAATAATTTCAAAAGTATTTAGTAAAACTTTTGGAAAAAGTAACTCAAATTATTGTTACTGCACATTTGTTCATGTGTTTGATCACAGTTCCTAGAATTAGATCATTTTTAATTATAATCTTTCAAGTTTTACGGTTTATTTAGACGTATCGAATTATTATAAATTTATTAAAGAAAAATTAATGGTATCACAAGTTTCTTGGCTACAACATTTTCTTTGCTAATTAAATTAGTTCACTTCAATACTTTTTAGAATTTATATTACGCAATATACAAATTTCGATCGATTTGCATTAAGTACGTACATATGTACGCATCTGATATGTAAGTATTGTACATGAGTTAGATTAAACTGTACACAATTTAGATTAATTTACAACGATCTCACCGGATTTAGTTTAGTAACTCTTAATTTATTTAATTATATGAAAAACAAAAGATATCAAAAATACTCTTAATCTAATAATTTATTTGTATACTGTAAATGTAACCATTATTTAATTATAAGATTATATTATATATATATAATAAAAGATATTAAAATGTATATATCAAGTATTTTTAAATTTTTTTTTTTGTAATCTAATACAGTAATAATTTATTTGTCTATTGTGTTATGTATCGCTATGTATAAATATTTAAAAAGGTTAAAAGCATTTTGAAGGTATCACTAAATTATACTATAGTTTCGAATTGGGGAGCATGGTTAAAGCATGACACTCACAAAATTACTTAATTTTTAATTAAAATATAATATTAGGGTTTTAGGAAGTTTTTAGGTTAGAATAAGGATATAGATTATGCATTTTCGGTGTTTTTAATTAGTTCTCAAGACAAGTTAGACAAGTTAGACATAATTTTCACTTATCATTTCTAGTTACACTTGATCATAAAATTTGATTGACAGGAATGGAACAATTTGTTATTGAGCGTCGTACTATTGCCTCGGAAAAGATCGAAAAAAAACAATGTACAAAAAGAATTTTTTTTTCGTATTTTAAAATGGTTAACCCATTTCTCAAAATCGTTTAGTCATTTCTCAAATTGTTTAGACGAATACTAATATAGTAAGTTTCGTCTAAGGCTCAAAATCGTCGAATACGGATTTTCCTTTCACGAAAAAATATCATTGTTACATGATGGGTGATCGCTTACTGTGATGCACCGATACTCTAAGAATGATTCGTTTTCAATGATTTTGTACTTAAATTAATACTAACGTTCATAGCACTCGTTTATTATTAAATAATTGAAATAAGATTGGCTGTCTGTAAAATATCAGCATTAAATTAACAAAACAGTTGCTTATTTGTACTAACTTCGGACTCTAATTACTCTAATTTTTGACGTTCCCTATTGTTTAATGGTTATATTCCAAGAATGGTTAATCCAGTTTTGATCATTTTTTTGAGTTTAGGTTCTTGGAATTTATCTTAAGCACAAAATTATTAAAAATTGGATTAGCTATTCCCGAGTTGTTAAAGATAAAATGTATACAATGATTTTCGGATCTTTTTCCGTGATCACATATTTCATCTTCATAAGACAACATTAGTATGATTGGCTATTGTAAATTGCCTAGGTAACTTGTTATATAGCTTAAAGTACTTTTTAAAAATGTAACGTTTAACTAATAAAAAATTACCGTAAAAGATCATAATATTTATGATCGTCATGTAATCATAAGTTAAGGTCATAAATAATCATATTATCATAAATTCTCGAAATAACGGTAACCTCTGTTATGACCAAACGTTTATGACTGGCCATAAAGATCATATAGGTCATATAGGTCGTATAGGTCATATAGGTCGTATAGGTCATATAGGTCGTATAGGTCATATAGGTCGTATAGGTCATATAGGTCGTATAGGTGGGGTTGTGATAATTTACCTGACAATGTAACTTACATTGTAAGTTATATCGTAAGTTACATGACTTATGTAAAGTTACAAAATATATACTGAGTAATATAATAATAAAGCATGTCAACTTTAGTATTAATGCCTGGCCAGAACAAATTTGGCTAGCATTAAGGTTATTAAATGATGAAATTTTTATTTTCTATATACATAAATTACCTTACATCGTAACTTTCATAACTTAAAATGTAACTTACATTTTAAAAATAACTTACAGTAAGTTATTCAACCCTACGTATAGGTCGTATAGGTCATATAGGTCATATAGGTCACTTAAAATCATCGGCAACACCGGTAAAGATTTTACTTTAAGCTTCGAAAGAACACTTATGTTTAATATACAAAATAATCAAAAAAAACAATCAATATTCCTGAGAACTTAGAAACATATATATATACTGCTATATATTTAATATATTTAATATGAGCTAATTTTTTGTAATATATGAATAATTTTTGATTCACTAGTTTTTGTGATCGAATATTTGTGCTATTCCATATAAAATTTCATTGTAAAATTCTATCCTAAAATCTTAAACCATTAGAACTTTATAGTGCTTATATTCAAATATGCCATATTCATAAATATATTCGAATATATCAAGATTTATGAATATGCAAATATCTGTTATGTTGTTATTATTACGAATATTCATAATGGGGTCGTCTAAAGAGGAGCAGAAACACGTGATTCCTAACCAATCAAATGATTGAAATTGGATGATCTTCGGCGAGAAAGAAAGCGAAAAACCTGAAAAATACAAAAAACGGCAGCCTTAACCTAACTTAGTGTACAGTATTAATTAGAAATGTCGGGAAGGCAATTTTGCATATATATAATTACCTAAAAGCTACCTAACCTTAATCTATAATGAACCTAACCCTAAAACTAATTCGTTAAAATATATCTGATATATTATAAGAATCTGCTACGTCCCCCTATATGGACTATATGGAAATTATAGCTAATATATATAATACCGGATCAGTATGGTATAGATTTTAAAAAAATTGGCCTGTACTATACTAATCAACTCACCTATGATTTGCGAAAATATTGACTATATGAGACTATACTGTTCATAAAAGGGGCATCATTGCGTTTTTAATTTCTTTTCAAATGATTTTTTATTGGCTGTTTAAATCTAAAATAGCATAGCATATTCTTGATAAATTATGAATATTCAGAAATAAATATTTAAAATCTTTATAATAAATATTCATATTTATAATATTTAATTGATTTTTTTTTTTAAGTGAATATATTAAGAAAACATTTACAATTAATTATTATTACAGTATGAATATCCATAACAGATAAATATATTCGAATATATTACAGTAATAATTATAAATATTCGAATATATTTTAGGATTTATGAATATAAGCACTAAAACTATACATCTACTTAATTTTGCGAAAAAATTATATAAATTTTTAGTTAAGTTTTTATATGGCATCACATATAGTTTTGATTTACATATCTTACACATATCGGAATTATTAACGTTAATACAGTATATATCTTCTTTATAGTGAATAACTTTTGATCTTTTAACTAGTTTAAGGGACAATTCCAAAATCCGATCACAGGATCAAAAAGTTGTAAACAATATTGTATAGCTCTACAAAAAAAAAGATACGAAACCATTTCTCTTAAACTTAAATTCATATCCCGATTTTGTTATCCATACTTCCTAAAGAATTTAAATTTTTTCAACATTCTGATCAAAGATATCTTCGGCAACCACCTCGGTAAACTTTTTTATTTTGATTTTACAAATTTGTAGAACAAAATAGAAAAAGAAGTTTATCGAATTTGGTTAGATGGTTGCCAAGAAATCTTCTTAAAGTTATAAAAAAAAATTGAAATTCTTTGAAAGGTACGAATAACAAAATCGGAGGTATGAATAGAGTTTATACCCGGGTAACCCGGGTTAGATATTTACAATTTTATTTTAGAATGTGAATATAATGTGCATTAAACCTAGAAATGTTTTGCAGAATAGAACAGAGGCAATAAAGTTACCGTAATTTGCGACCAACAGTACCCCCTTGTTAGTGTATCACCCACGATTTGTACCGGATTAATCAAGTGTGTGTCATAGACTTAATTGTAAAAGACCCGGATATACTGTATATATTTTTAACTTTCGTAAAGGTAAAATCCTATTGAATGATTGGCCAATCTTATTACATTTAAAGTATACCCTTACATAGACTCCCTTACATAAAATACCAAGTACCGACCGGGTACTAATCAAGATTTTGCCCCTAGAAATGTAAGAGACCCGGGCACTATTTGCCGCAAAGTACGGTATAGTTTGAGCTACTGCTTGGAGTTACAGCTGGACACGTGACTCAATTTATTGACGCGTATCAAATTTTTAGACGATTAGAAATTCATATTCCAGTCATGATTTTTGAATCCACATCTACATCATAATTGCAGCTCGGGCCGAGATATTCAAAGCAGATAACTACTCTAATTAAGTTACCCAAGTTTCATGAAGATTTACTACATATTTATATTTAGTATGTGAGTAAAAGAATATACTGTATATTTATATTAGTCTTAGTATTTAATCAAGATATCATGTTCATGAATATTAACATCATTTCGTTCATTTATTTACATTAATGAGCATAAAGAACATTTATAAATCTAAGTCTTCAAAATAAGTTATTCATGCCTATGAATATTTACTATTATTATTTTAATTTAGTGCATAAGTATAAAGAATATTTATTAATATAATTATTCAAAGTAAGTTATTTCAGCGTTATTTACTATTCATAATTTACTTTAAATTGTGAATAATGAGCATTAAACTATCCAAGTTCATAATATTTACCATTTATACGCATGAATTTAGTGCACGAGTGTGGTAATATAAGCATTAAAATAAGGTATCAAAATTCATGAATATTGCTACTTAATTTCATTCTATTTAGTGCATGAGCATAAGAACATTCATTTATTGGTCTAAGCATTCGTATTCATGAATGATTTGGCACGTTAATTCAAGTATTTAAATAAGATACTCAACCTCATAAATATTTACAATTTATTTGCGTTATTGAGTACAAAAATTGTATTTAAGTGTAGCATAAATAAAAATCCAATTTAACTTGATACGTTGCGGAATTTCTTTACTACCCGGGTGACCCGGGTTGGGATTTTTGTGACGGGTTGGAATACTACCCTAACCCTAACCTAATATGGGCTGACTTGTCGGAATTTTGGAAAACGATAGGATCTGTATTTTAATATGTTAAACGATCAGCCACCTCAACATTACGTGTAGGCTTTAATTATTTTTAATAAATGTCGCAGCTGATGCTGAAAACGGTTGATGCTGAAATTTTGACCTATTTTGATATGAAATTTTAAAACTTTTTGGGTTCGTTTTTGTCTTATAGGGTTAGGGTAGGGTTTGGGGTAATGACGGATATTTATTACTATGTATTATCTGTTAGTTTCACTCCATTCGAACTGATTTAGCGGGTGAATATAAGATTATTTATTAACTAGTCGGATATAGCTAAATTTACTCAAGAATTGTCATTATCTTGAATAGAGAATCAAAAAACCCTGATATAAATGAATAGACAGAACACTAAATAAAAATTTGATTTTAATCATCGGATAGATGTTTTTAGACTAGATATCTATCTATTCGATACCTTTTTAAGTTTTGAACCGAATTTATTTTAACATATGATAAATAAATTCGATCCCAAACTCTGCGTTTTACAGCCGTTTTCATAAATTTTTGGGGGCAATTGAAAAATTGCTGATGATAAGTTTCTGAATTCACGATTCAATCATCAGATTTGTACTAGAATTTTGAAAATAGATGTAAGCGTCCAATCACTACAAAACATATTATGATTGCTTACCCGTATATTAATACGCAAGATATACTTTAAGCTAATTTATTGTCGCAACTGATTTTGAAACCGGTTGATGCTGAAATTTGGGGTCTCAATCTGAAATTATAAGCCCTGCTAAAATCCATACATATTCTTTAAATACTCGAATTTGTATAGTTTATCCTAAATTATCAATTAATCAGTGATAAATACTAATATATACACAAATTTGGTGACATTAAATAGACTTAGGGTGCTCTCAAGCATCTCTCTCAATGTCTAGTAGTGCACTGCACAAGCACCATAATTAATTCGAATCTTGAATTTTAGCCAATAAACACAACTCAAAAAAGATGGTCGAAACCATCTTTTTTTTTCATTGCGATGACAAGCTCACTTGATCGTCCTAATTATATTCCGCTAATTAAAAATTTGAGTACCAATCTATTAATTTAAGTGCTTGAGAACACCCTTAGAAATGATTAATAAAATCTTTCACTTTCATCGGCGATTATTATTTCATCAAACCAATAAAAAATCTGATATAAAAAATAATGATAAATACTAAAAATCCAACAAAAAGATGTAAATTTATATCGCAATATATTTGTATATGTTTAAAATTTGTTTTTAATATCGTTTATTACTACACCTACACTTGTTGCTACTTCTCTTATGTGCAACTTCCTGCTTGTTTTTGTGTTAGTGAAAGAAGAATAAAAAGGGAAGACTTGTTTTGCAAATTATCATGACCGCACTATTTTAGAAAAGAAACTATAATATCGTTGTTGTAGAGAATTATCTGTCCATTCCGCAGGGATTCAATAAAAATTAATGTCGCGGCTGATACTGAAATTTGGGATCTCGATTTGAAACTATAAGACCTGCTAAAATCCACATATACACTTTAAATATGAAATCTACACCCAAACCCTACCCTAACCCTATAAAAAAACATCCCCCCAAAAAAATTTAAAATTTCATATAAAAATAGGTCAAAGTTTCAGCATCAGCATCAGCCGCGACAATTAATATATAACGTAATTTAAAAATTCAGGTGACTAATATAAATATAAGACTAAAACGATACTTTTAAAGTATCTTTGATGGCAAATACAGTACAGTAATTGAAAAACATTTAGAAGGCTTATCATTTGAAAATTGCCAAACACTTAGGTGTTTGCATGTCTTCTATATGTCGAGTTCTCAAACATTTTCAAAGATATCTATCACTTTTAGGAAAACCGCGTCTACTAAACTTGAACGATATAAAATATCAAATCAATTAAAGATATAAAACGTAAAATTAGCCTTATGACAATTTGGAATCAGCTTGGGTATACGAATAAAAAAGTAATATTTTATACATGTATATATGTTTATTTTACAATTTATTAAACATTTTAATAGGGGATAAAAATTGCTCTATAGTTCCGGGCAGAATTGTGTTGGTCGTGGGCCGGAATTATTTTAATGCCGGCCAAATTAAACGGTTAAACGATTGAAAAAGTTTAGGCGGTTCCAATCCATACATTTTAATTATAGATTTTTGAAATTGAAATTTGCAAAAGAAAAAAATAAAGTTGATAGAGATTATCTTACAAATAAAATCTCGAGTTATTTTTAAATAACGCGCAGGGGTGAAATTACAAATTTCGATCAGAAATAAGCTTAATTCGGGCCAAGATTCGAAATAACGCTCATACCCAAGGCTCCGAATAATATCTGATATATAGAGGTTATATGGGCTTTAATATAAACTTTTTTGAAATTGTATCCACTTTTTATTAAAGCCAATCAACCTTATTTTATATGTAAGCATAAATTTTTTTAAATAATTTTATCCAATTATATAGCAAATTTAACAAAAAAAATTTTTTTTTTTTGTTTTCATCAAAAAAAATAAAGAGAAAAAATATTGTTTTTCTCTTTTTTTACTTTTATTTTATTTTATTTTTTTTATCCAAAATTTAAATATTAACCTATCCTAAACTTATCGATTTTATCCACTTCTATAATATAACATTAAAGCTTTTATCCACTTTTAAATATAACCTTACCAATAATCGCTTTCAAATATAACATTTTTGTTTAAAAGGTTTTTTTTTTTTAACCAAAATTCCAATATAACCTCTATACGTATTATTCAGGGTCCTCCATACCCGCTATTTTCGAGATTTTACGTGTTTAACTTTTTAATATTAGCAAAACTATTCATGTAATATATTTATTATCGCGGCTGAAGCTGGAAATGGCTGAAGCTGGAAATTAAGGACCTCGATTCAAATTATAAATCCTACCAAAATCCAACTTATACTCTTAAACTAACCCTAAACCCTAACCTAGCCGTTAAAAAAAAGCTAAGAAAATGCACCCCAAAATTTTAAAAAATTTTATTAAAATTTCCAGCCTCAACCGTTTCCAGTTTCAGCCGCGACATTTATGATAAACGTCTAATTTAAAACTGGTGCCTCCTGTCAAGATTTATTGAATGACAATAACGGTCTTTTACAGTCTTTTTCGTAAATTTTTGTACTATTAAACGCACAAAAACATGTTGCACAAGTATTCAAGCGAAATTTTAATAATATTGAATGTGTTAACATTATGATGATAAAATTATCTGCAAACAAGTATTACATGCAATATATACAGTCGACTCTAACGAGCTGGCAGTTTGAATAGTAAAAAATTTTTAAAAGTTTTTTTATGGGTACTAAGTTGAACTCTACAATAATTTTCTTTAAAAAAAGTTCATTATAAAAAGTTTGTTATATCCAAATTTGACTGTACGTACATATCTTTTATATATCAATCACGAAAAATCATTTAGCAAAGTTTTTATCGTGTTCAGAAATTATGAAAACAGTTGTAATAGTGGTTCGGTCTATAATTCGTTAACTCGGATAGACTCGATAATTTTAACTGGATCGTAATTCATGTACATAAGGATTATCCAAATTGAGATCATTTAATCCTTAATACCTAGGATTTCGCTGGTTGGTTCATAGGATTGATTGATTAATTTATGAGGATTATCAATCTAAAAAATTGCATTTTTAATATGATCCTAAATACAAGCGTACATACCAATGGTATCTTTCCACAAAGTGCAGACCCCAAATTTATAAAATATGGTGCTGATAGTCTATACTAGAAAATAATAGAGACAATAATAGTAGTTAGGATTGGTAAAAAACCAGTTTAAAACTGTTTTTTGTGTTTTTTAATTAAAACATAAACAGCGGAGTCTGAATGTTTAATTTCTATGTCGACCAAGTTCCACGATACAATATTCACTTCGAGAAATTCTCATAAGAAAAAAAATATTCAATTTGATATTCAAAATCAAGCAAATTGTTAGCCAAACTGTGTCGATTAGGACTAATACTGTACAGCATTTACATGTTAAAAAAAGATAAGCCTGATGTGAGTTACATTTATTAATATTTTGTCAGCATTGGTAAACTAATACACCATTTTATCAAGAATAAAATTATCTCTTTACACATGACTAAACATTATACTATATCTGGGAAAAGCTGACTTTTGATTTCCTCGAAGGTAATATGCGCTACATCGGGGAATTCACGAACTTTTCCAGAGTGATTGGGAGTGCCAGGACTACCTCGAATATAGACAATACGAAATCCAGGCACGGGAATGTTATTTTTGGTAACAATAAACTTATTTTGTGCACCTATTTTAGCAGAATGACCAGGACCATACATCTCATCCAAATACATCTCGATCTGATTTCTTCCATGAATTTGCGCTGAAGAGATATTAGCTTGTACAATCATAGGTTCAAATGCTTGTTTGATGTTTTTTGATGGGTTGCTATTGTTGTGTGAAGTAAAATCACTAATAGATACCTGTACAAATATAGGACCGAGCATGTAATCAAATCGGGGGTATCTATCAAAACCACGACCTAAGACTTTATCGTTACCAGGTCCGAGGGATAATTGGGAATTTTTAATCAAACCATAGTCATTAAAATGAAGTGTAATAACACTTCTATTATTATTATTGAGATCCGTTGCATTGAGTTGTATTATTTTGTTACAATTGCGCACAAGTCGATTGAATAAAGCTTCCTCAAATTGATCTCCAGTTAAACTCCCTACACGGAGTTGATTTCTTATATTTTCAGGTAGATTAAATGACATGTACATTTTTAATAAGGCTTTCTGGGCAAGTGGGCATAGAGGGAGGTAATGACTTGTACCGATAAATTATCCCAAGATCTAGAAACTTCCATTCAAACTGCACAATGGGGTTACTGGGAAGAAACATACTTGTGAGAGCATCATGGTAGCGAATTTTTAGAATTTGCGGGAGATCATTATAATATATTTTAGCAATAGCCAGAATCTTGTCGACCCATTGAATCTCATATTTTTCTAATACTTGCCGAAAGGAGTTTACATCGGTAATAGTGTCATCGGTTTTTTTGATATATTCAACTAGGTATATAAGTTCACGTGGCACACAATTTGTAACCTTTTTTGCCTCTTCTTTGATGCCTTGTATTTTCAGAATGGGGTGCATTTGTAACCAAATATCAAATATTTTGCTCTGTAGTGGACCAACATAGACCATCCAAAACTCAGATTGACTAGGTTTCATGTATTCAAGCTCATATTTAGCATGCGAAATCCCCGTGAAGATTACACGTACAAATTTGCATTGTTCTCCCCAAAAACTAAGGTTCATCAGAGGACTTAACAAGTGAATTCTTACAGGTACTACTGGATCTTTTTCAAATAATGCACCATGTTCGTCAACAATTAATAAAGCTTTGCGATCTGTTAATTTGATTAAGTCTAGAATATCTTCGGCGACGGTAACCTCAACTTCAACAGAAGGATCATAAACTTTTCGCACAATCCTCTTAAGTTCAGTGGTAGTCAAAATATCTTTATTTTGTGCCAAGAAGTACCTGCAAATCACCTCTCCTGCTTTCTTTGATGAATCTACATTAAGATCAGATGCATCTGCGATGTAGAGTATCGGCCATTCTTCAGCATAAGCTTCAGATGCAAGGAAATAAGTAATATAAGATTTACCCACGCCAATTGGGCCTGAAAGAACACGCTTGATTGAATGATCACTATCTGTTGAAATCTTGTCCCATAAGTCAATCATCTGCTCAGTAACAAGTAATGTTCTTCCTAGATAACCTTCAGCGAAGTGCCTAGGTTCTTGGCCAAGATGTGGTAGGGTAATTGATTGGCCAACATAAAGGTTCTGGAAGGCAGTTTTAAAAGCAGCGCGCAAATCAGGTACGAAATTGTCACTTTTAAGCATGTCAATTATTTGGGGTGGCAATTCTACGGAGTGATCATCAGAGACTTTGTATGACTTCCAGCCCTGTTCTATTCGACGTTTCTTTGCAAGATGCTCTACAAAGCGCAGTAGAAAAGAAAGAAGTTAATTACTTGAAAAATATATAACAACGCAAAAAGGTTAGACAAAACTTATTACGACTCACTGAGTTGCACTACGATAACGCGAATGTGTTTTTCGGGGCAGGTTTGACGATAAGAAGCAGGAAAGAAAAGCACAAGTAAGTATTCGGTATTATTGGATTTGTTCTTCAGGCCAGTAATCTACGATATCGTTTGTTTCAACCAGTAAAGTTAAATTCTCGTTATCTTGAAGTGTAATGTTTTGAAGCTCTTCAATGTTTTCGCCGGAAACAGGTTCATTAAGTTTCCATAGTTTGATATTAGCAATATCGATTTCGTTCTTAATAAGCTTCTTTAAATCATAAACATCATTATCCCTTCCAATAACAACTTTGAAAGGAGCTTTAGTTTCTCAGATAAGACAAAAAAGTGAGATAGGTGTACCAGAAATCACGACAGACATTTGAACGTACAGATTGATGCCCAAACATCGATCTACGTGTTAATTCAAATATGTCACCTGAATTAAATATATAAGCCGATTTTATAACGTTAAATCCATCGTAGTCACTACAATTAACAAACCTCAATGATATCACTATTTTGTACTATTGATCTTTTTTTTTTATCTATAGTTTTAGATAATAATTAAATTATACCATAACGGGGTTGTGTACTATTTCGATTACCAGAAAATCGCATCCATGGAGATCTAAAATATGTTACGTTTTTGGCTTTATTGACAAGCCAAAATTGTATGGCTTTTTAAACACACTAATATATAATTTTCAACAATTCTCACTAGTTCACTGATCCGAACTAACTAATGGCAGTACTACAAATATAAGCCCAGAGCCAGAGGTGCGAACTATAAACCATTACCGGTAATTATAATAATAAACTGTTTAAAACTGTAGTTTTAAAAATAAACTACAGTTTATTTATATGTATTGTAATTTACGGATCACATCTGATGTCCCCGACAGGACACTTAGCCGACATCACATAGGGTTAGGGTTAGCATTTTAGCATTTAAGTAGTTGCGGCTATACATTTTAGCAGATTGTCACCCTGTGTGATGTCGGGTAAGTGGCCTGTCGGGGAAATAACTTTCGAGGAATCGTACCGTAACCCTCTACCCAGAGCTAATCATTTACATGGCATAATCCTCAACGTACAAATTCTAAATAATATTTTGTTTGAATAGTTCTTATTTATTCAAAATATTGTGCTGGTAGTCTATACAAAACATGTTTCAATTTTTTAAATCACTATAGCTTTTTATACAAAAACTGACCAGTAACTTTATAGAGCAATACTAGTTCTATAATCCTCGATCACTATATCAATATCACGAGAGGATTAATCAATCCGTATGTGAATAAGCGGAAACGAAGTTTCCCAACGGATCAGGATATTACTATTACCGGTACTAGTAATTAGTCAAATAATTTTTTTGAAAAATCTCTGTATAAAAAGTTGATGCGTTTTAAAGATTATTATTGTTTTATATAATCACTATGTTTCAAATTTAAACTTTAAAATACTGAACTTTTTATAAAAGCAAAATTTTAAAAATCTGGCCAGTAACTTGGTTCTCTATAATAAAAGCCTGATGATGCATTTTAAACGTGATCTTAAAAAACATGATTGTTTGGTTTAAAACAGTTTAATATATTTTAAAGCATTATGGCTAAATTATTGTTATTGTAAAATTTTGACGCAATTTAATATATACCAATATTAAAAAATTAATCATTCATTATCCATTATGTCTCGTGGGAGGCCCCTTAGAAATCCGGTTAAAGATTTAATTACACGATTAAAAGAGCACTTAATAAAATGTAATAAGCTTCCAAAAAATATTAAAGTTCAAAGCTCTGATAAAATGAAATTAAGTAAATCAGACGTGGATAGTTTATTAGCCAAATTCTTTTATTCAGCCAGTATTCCATTTACGGCCCTTTTTTGGGAAGAATATATGGAAGCTGTGCGTATTAAAACCGTAAACCCATTTTATACTGTATGTGTGTGGAGCGGGATGTGTATTATCTTATTATAAAGCATCTTATCTAGAGATGGGCACCATGCGCATGAATGCATGCATGGTGCGTGCAATTTATATTAATATGCCATACAAAATTAATTAAAATCCAAATATTAAAAAATCTTTCTAACGTTTGATTCAGTGGTATGGTATGGGTGAGCTGATCAGTCTGGTATTAGGTGCAAAATACAAATTCTAAAAATCAAACCTTAATAATATATAAAACCAAAGCAGTATGTCTATATAATTCATCCTAAAAAATCTGTGCCATTCTCCGGATGACCAGAATTAAACTAGGGGTATTTTTGCGTCATACCATATAGATTTGATGAAATTTAATAATTTGATCATCTAGTTATTACAATTCGTTTTTTACAACAATTTTGAACCATTTTTTAAAAGAGATAAACAAACTACTATTAGTTAAACCAAAAAATGTTCATAATAATTTTATTAACTGACTTGATCTAAGTGAATGAGATTTTCTCCCATGGTCTGTAATTAGAAATGCCTTATTTTACATGATGAAAATAATTGGTAAAAATGAACAAGGCAATCATGGCAGGCGATAATTTTTATTAGGAAAGTGAAGTTATTTATTTATATATTAGAGTTTTCATACACTTGAATTTTATTTTTATATGACTAATAAAAACGTAAATCATTCATTGTACAGAGTACGTATAGCAATAGTTGTCAAATTTGTTGATTCCTTCAAAAATGGAATAGAGCATATATATTACGTACGTATGTGCTTTCAATATTCTTGATTTGATATATCGATATACATTAAAGAAAAATAAAAAAACTCACAATCGTTGGTAAATTTATTTATAGTTCATAATATATCATCTTGAAACTGTTAATGTATAAAATCATTTAAACATAACCAGTCAAATTTCTTTGAGGGTACATCAGCATGACCAGGCATTATTTAATAATATTAGGAAAATAACAAAGAACCTTAATGATCTCGAGAACTATGATTGGTTTTAATAATTTTGGATTTGTTGGAATCGTCTTATTGAGACGTTCATTTTGATAGTAAAATCATCAAAAAACGGGCCAGCTTACTATTAAATATTGTATATATTTTAACTGTATTGTATATATTGTATATAGCATGCATGCAGTATACCATGCGCATGCATGGTACAAAAAAATGCTATTTTGCCTATCTCTAATTTTGACATATGATAATATGTGCTAAAATTTCTATTAGCCAAAAATACATTTTTTAATTAAAAAGTTGACTTTAAATATTAAAGTAAAGAGTAAGCATTTAGATAATATTAACAAGGGCTTTATATATGGGTGTTTTTTAATAGAAAGAAAAAAGATTTCCTTTTTGGCAAAAAATTTTTATTACTTTTATCAAAGATATCTCTGTAAGTTTTTGACCAAATTTATGAAAATTTTTTTATTTGAATTCTCAAACCTGTAAAATTCAAATAAAAAAATTTTTATTGAATTTGATCAAGAACTCACAGAGATATCTTCAATAAAAGTAATAAAAAATTTTTGATCAAAAAAGAGTTCTTACCTTTTTTAAAAATTTTTTTTGATTTCAAAGTACTTGCTTTGGGTTTAGATTTTATTTGATTTACTTATTGTAAATCTATAGATAAAAGTACAACTAGCTATATATGCACTTTTAGTATTAAATTTAAAATGATCTACTTTAAGGTTTCATACTAGCTATTATACCTGTAATCCAATATGAAAATTGCTTATTTAAACTCTCTGATTTTTTGCTCTTTGTCTAATCTCAACTACTTTATTGGGATATCTTCTAGATTCTTTTTACTATATCTTATTTATTTTTACAAAAAACTTGGTAGAATAGTACTTGTTCCACTAGGCATTTATCTATACTTTGATAACTTGTATATAGTATTAACCAATACTTGCAGTTACAAGTACTTTTGAACCACTACTATTATCTACTTTTGCCCTTGTAAGCTTTACTCTAAACTTAATACCTACTTTTATCTTTTTTCTAGTTTTTTTCTAGTATATCTCAAACTTTCAAACTAGTTAGCTCAAAAGGATTGCATTAGATATTACTATAGTTCTTTCTTCTCTTGGTATTTACTTCTATAATATAGGTTCTTTTTTTCTAGTGCAGCTCTGACAACCAGGTTGGTGGACCCCAACTTTCAAGGATCTTGTTGCTCAGTTCTCTAGTTTTGGTTTCTAAAATTTTAATTTTGGTAATACTATTAAAAATCTTTGCTATCTTTTTATTTTAAACTTACCAAATAGATTTTTGTTTTCTAGTTTTTTGATTTGTCTATATAATAGTACTGTACAAAACTATGTCCAAAAGCTCCTATTCAAAATAGTGAAACCAAAATTATAAGTAATGACCCAACTGATTGATAAAAAACAGTTACCAAAACACGGATTTATTTTTTTAAAATATTACTTGTAGAATTTGAACTTTAGATCTGCTACTTGAAGAGTAACAATTTAACAACTTCTCTAAGTTACCATATTTTTTACTTTTTATTTAAACATTTATATAACAAAATTTAATATAATAAATTTTTTTTATTAAAATACAAAAGATAGTTTGTGAGCCAAAGTTTGTATTATAGAAAATTTTAGAAAAGCTGTTTGTTTTGTTTTTATATTATATCTGATTCTGTGCTATAATTAGATTAAATTATGTATTAGTAGAATTTTTATATATAATATAAGAATTGCATATCTGATATATAATTTGTATTATATTTTTTAGAGTTTATTTCATATTATATCTTTAGTTATTAGTATTATACTAAAACACAATAATCAAATAAAGATAGTTTTTTTGATAATCAATATTTTTGTATATAAGTTTGGAAATATATATACTAATTATAAAATTAATTTTATTAATTTGCAAAAAAATCAAAACTCTTCCCAACGATCACCTGGTCCAAATTTCCTACGGACGAAAAACAACAAGTTTTTGGTTAGAGAGGTGCAGGTACTTTAAGTGTAGAGTTAACGTGATAGGACAAATTAATGTAGATCATTGCTAAATTTTTTTTATATAAGATAAAATATAATAAGACGTCATTTTGCTTATAATGTTTATATATATATTAAAAAAAACAAGCCACAATATATAAATATTGGATAACTTGATTATAAAAATTATATAAAAAGTTATAAATAGCTAGTAAGAAAACTATTAAAAGTCGATTACAAATTTTCGGGTGCTACACAAAATTTCAGGTGAAACATTATGCAGTATACCGATCATTTCATGATCTTATTCGTATTCTAGAACATATTTGATATACGTATTGCTACAAGTTTGATCTAGATAAAAATATTTTTTTGTAAAATTGTTATAATTTATATGTATCGTCATAAAAAAATATATATGTGTTGTGTTTAACAAAGATACTTGCGTGTATGGGTGTACTACTGGTGTAACCTCATATAATACTGTAATATATATTATTGAAAATTTTATGCAGTAATGTTTTAGAATATTCCAAGAACACAACAATGAAGATCATGTGATACCAAAAATTTAGCTACATTTTGCATATGATCAACGATACAATTTAACTCTACCCTTAAGTACTGTAGGTCAACACAAGTATACGGTTTTTAGAAAGGTCAACTTTCTTCTAGGGGACTCCTTTCTTATATTCGGCATGCAACCGGAAGCGTCTATGCACAAGATAACTGGCAGGAGTTGGAGCCCTTGTGTATGAAATTTTGGAGGGGACCAAGAATAAGTGTCTTCGTCAATAAAGTGTCTTGTGGTAAACCAATGGAGAAAAATCAGAAAATGAGTTTTTACGGTCTTTATGGTCTTTTAAATTTGCTTCAAGTGATGTCTCTCGCCTGTTTGGATTTTTCAAAATTTTCGCCAAAAAGTGGGCATCCTAGTTTACCCCTCCAAAAGAACGGCAGTGTTTACTCCGTCCAAATTGGAATATGTCCCAGTTTGAAACTGGTTCTATCATGTGTGACCTCAGTTACCAAAACAAGCGTCGAGTTAAGGTCTCGGAATCTGGAGGGTCTGGAAAAAATTTCTTTCCATTTTAGACATAGGTTTCTATCATGTACATATGACAATTTGATGAGCTTTGCTTATACATTGTTGTATAATTTTTATCGTTGTTGTGTTGTAGACGTAGTAACACCTTCATTTTCTATTCTTTTATTTCTTCATCACTGTCTTTTTGTTTTTGTTTTGTTTTTCATTTTTGTTGTTTGATTTTTGGTTTTGTTGATGGGTTTTCATTTAGCAGTCTTTGCCCCATTTTGTATGCCTCCCCTTTCTTTTTCTTCATTTTATGAAAAGCTTAAGGATGAAGTTTTTTTGAAGGAGTGGATTTTGAAGCGGTAACTGGGTACCAGGTTATAGGCAGAGGATGTACTTATGGCAAAAGATCATAGACATCCCTGTTTGACAAACACCAGTGCAACAATCCTACTTAGGCGTCATTAGGGTAGCCGGGTTGCGGCCTATTATAGCAGTAGATGCTTCCTTTTTTGTAATTTTGTTTTTTACGATTAATAGTATCTAATAAATAGAGCATGATTGTCAAAGGAAAAAAAAAATTTGCAAAAGAATTAATAAAATAATAAAATACATGTATAATGCCCAAAAGTAGAAAATCTAGCATACACTCTTCAAAAAATCAGCAGTATTTATTTTTTCCATTTTGGAAATGTGGCTACTATATTAAAATCAAGTTACAAGTAAATTTTGAGTTTTTTAAGATAAACAATAAATAACACATGAGATATTTTAGAGAAAAATCCATATTGAAATTTCTTTTTAGAATGTTTAATTAGGCATAGCCCATTATTATCTTTTATGTATATATTATTAAGATGAAGTACTTTTTTGCACAGTATTATATAATTTTTATAATATAGTTTAGGCTTATTTTAGTTTGTTATTAGTAGTTTAATAGTTTTTTTTTTTAGCTTAGCCTTAGTCATTATAAAATTTTTTTGTTTCTTTTATTTTTCATTCTTTTTCTTTGTTTTGTTTTTTTTTGGTTTTTGTTTAGATTCAGATATTTTTTCCTTTATTTTATTAATTTTTATTTTCTTTTTACTTTCTATTCTTGTATATTTGAACAAGGATATATATATTCCAAATATCAATGCTAGATAAAAGGGATTTAAAGAGAATTCTGTTTGATAAATTAGCTAATATCTAATTTCTTTATAGAATTAGTGTAACATGCATAGCTGGGCACCTTTAAGGCAGCTAAATGGGAGCAGACTTTAAAATTTTGTTGATTTTGGGCAATTGTTTTAGGATTAAATCTTGTATTCATTTTATTCTTAAATCAATATGAAATAAAAGTACTAGTGGGCCTATTAAAGAGAATATATATATATATAATTGCTAGTTAAATTTAAAGAATATTTGTTCTTATAACTTTATAGTAATATAAAAATCTATTTTTAGCTTTAACTAACAAAATAGCTATTTTATTCTGATTACAAAAAAAATAAGTAGGCTAATATAAAGAACCAAAAAAACTTAGTAATACAAAAACAATCACTGCTAATCATATTAATATAAAGAGCATTATAAATACTTTTATCCAAAGCAGAGATATTTAATAAGTATAACCAAATACAATAGAATTCTAAAATTACTTGTATTAGATATATTAAAATACCTCCTAAATAGGGTTCAAGGCACGGAGGCACAGGCATGCCTTTTAGCTATTGGGCATGCCCTAGTTATATAACATAAATATCATATCTGATTGGCTAGTATGGTTGGAAGAAATCGGAAGTGTAGACAGTTAAGCAACATCAGAGAATGGAAAGCAATTGTTTGATATTTTTTTATACAAAAAGGGCATGTCTATAGGCATGAGGGGCATGCCTCAACTCATAGCATGCCCTCAGAGGCATGACTAATTTTTTACCTGTGCCTCGAACTTTACTCCTAAAGCATATTTTTTATAAAGAGCCAAGTTTTTATCAATTAAATCTAATAAAGCTATTTAAGATTATAGGCTATATAAAGAATATGCTACTCTTATTTTAACAAAAAACCCTTTATTTTAAACTTTGTATAGTCAAACCTCCATAAATGCAACTTGTAGAGACAAGCCTACAATGTGCATTTAGGAAGGTTTGCATTTAGAGAGAACCAATTAAATTGCAGCTTTAAAAATTTAGATCATTAAGTTTGTGTAACTTCTACCAAAAACTGTATAACCTATCTTAAATACTAAAATTTAATTGGCTACGTGCATTTATGGAGATTATTGTAATATAAAATATTATTTAAGAAAATGTGCATTTACAAGCATGGAGGATATTTGAATCTGATAATTTCCGGGATCGATATTATACAAGTATTTATATAGCGTAGTATTGTAAAACCAGAATTTTCGGATCTAAGCAAAACTAAAAAAAATTATTGTCAGTGCAATACTTTACTAGTAAAATAGCTTCGTAGCGAGTGTCTCTTTAAGAAATCCAGTTGCATCATGTTGCATTACATGAGTAAAAGGTAGATTTATTGAGAGTTGAAGTACTATCTACTATATAGTAAGAGAGTAGTAAGAGCTAACACTGTAATAAAAATATATTGTATTACTTAATTCGTGAAGCTTAACTTTATTTTTTTTTTATTATTATTATTATTTAAATAATCAACTTGTTTATTTTATTTGTAGGTTTTTGCAGACTGTTTTCAAAAGTTACATATGTTCTTTAGAAGATGTTTGGTTCAATAGAAAACGTTTTATATATATGATAATATAGCTTTGTTAATTATATGAAATTTTAAAAAAATATTAATAAAGAACATGTACTGATAACTTGTTACCAAAAACCTTTTTAATTAAGTTCTTGCATTTTGTAAGTTGTATTATAATTTGAATGAATAATTTTATTCTTTACAATGCGAAATTTTTAATATAATAAAGAAATTATAATATTTGAATTACGCCCATTGATTGGTTGGATTGTTTAAAGATTATCTATTTGTTTTTATGAAACGTGTATCACGTGGTTATAAAACAGTTTTATGATTGGTCAACTACCTCATAATCAAACCGTGCATTTCTGAAAAATGAAAAAATTCCCCATGCTGCATTTACAGAATATAATACATGTGGCAGATTAAAATGAAATCAGATTAAAATGAAACTAGAGACCTCTCTTGCTCACCTTTAAAGCTTATAAAACCCACATATACTTGTTTATTAATAACCCTAATCCTAAACCCTAACCCTAATGCTAAAAAAACTCCAAAAATGTCTTCTAAAAAATTTTAAAATTTTGCTTAAAACATAGAAAAATTTCATTTTAATCTGGTTTCATTTTAATCTGTCACAATACATGCATTTAACACTAATAACATTTTAGAAAAATAAAAAAACGTGCATTTAAAGAGATATTATATTTATGGAGGTTGCATTTATAGAGGTCCGACTACAGTAATATAATTTCCAAACTTGTATAAGAAAAACTAATAAAAAAGGAGCATTATTGCTTATGTAGCAAAGATAATAACTATAATCCATTATTAATATTATCTAATTATTATACTGCTAATTTGTTTGAAAAAATTTTAAATAAGTATTCTAAAATAATTTTTAAAATGCCTCTTATTAAAACTTGATAAGGACTCCAAAATATATAGAGTTTTAGTTTGTTTATTTTTGGTCTTTTTTATATAAATTATTTTTATTTATAATTTATAGTAATTAATTTGCTTATATTTTACTTTTTTTGTAGATTTTTTTTTTAGTAATTTTTTAAAACCTTATACTTCTATAGATATTTTGGTTTCTGCTTGATACTTCTGTTTTTATACTAGTCATAGAGGTTGGAACTGGATATATCAACCTGGTTTCAAACCCAAATCTACCTAAATTGTTAATAAATTCAGATCTAATTTAAAAAATATTTGATCCAAGTGTATAAATACAACTAGTTATATATATAAATTAGGTAAACTTATACCAGATATATAAATATAACTAGTTAAATATAAGATAAATAATTATTAGTATTCAAATATCATTAAATTTTTAAAATTGAATGGGATATATGAATTTACATCTACATTTTGTACTTTTTTTTCATTTAAAATTTACTCTTTTTCTTATATATTTGTAATACTTTTTTAATATTAACTAGATTGTATAATAAATCTAGTTTTAGTTTTAAATTCAGTTTTATTTTATAAACTAAATAACTGGTTGTGTACCAAATCTGGGTTCAATTCAAGTTAATTTTTTCAAATATAGTACAACTAGTTTTTATAAATAAAACAAGTTCTAAACTCTAACTAGTCATACTGTTACTTTATAAATATAAGGTTTACTTCAAATATATTGGTAATAAAAGTAAATTGTATCCAAATATCTATTAATCAATAATTTTGAAAAATAGAATATTATATTTTATCTATTTTCAATATAATATTCAAAAAAAAAACTTATATAATTTACTAGAAGTACAAAAGTTCAAAAGCAATTGTAGTTTTAGTTCAGTTTTATAGTTTAAAAAAAAAAAATATTAGAAAAGTTGTAGATAGTTCTAATATTTTATAAAAAAAGGTTTAAAAATAATAATAGAGGATAATAATTTAGTAGTTTTTACCAAAATAGTAATAGTTAAAAACCTTTTTTCTTTTAGTTTTTTTGTTACAACAACTTTAAAAACTTAAATTATTAGTAGTATTTATTTCAACTATAGTAATAAAAACCCAAAAAGCTTGGCAACTATTAATTTTAAAAGTAGAGTATACTATTTGCAAATTATATATAAAATGAATTGTAAATTTTTTTTTAAGGATTATAAAATGTATGCACTTGCACTACAGTGCACTCCTTTTATGTTTCTCAAAATTTTACTAGAGTAACCCCTACTGCATTTTTAACAAAAAATAATCCTCTTGCAATTTTGTACTAATCTTAATTCTAACTCTAATCCTAACCCAACTCTAACCCCAACCCTAACTCTAATCATTATTTATATTTGTTACTATAGGGTGCACTGTAGTACATGGTACACCAAATTCTAAAATCCTTTTTTTAAAATTAAAAAAAATTATTAAGTTAACTATTTATAATTTCTAAAAAAAAAGTTGTAGAATAGGTTTTTCTGATTCTAATAGTAATAAAATCATTAAAATTAATTAGATCTTTACTGAGAAACATGTATTTAAAGTTTAGGTACAGTATTACAAATTGTTCCCAAAATTATATGATAAACCAATTAGAATTACTATAAATTTTTGAAATAATAGTCATAGGTATTATTTTGAATTTTGGACTGAATTAAGCTTAAATTCAGACCAAAATTCAAAATAATGCCTATGCCTATTATTTTGAAAATTTACAGTACTAATTTGTATAACTACAGAGAATTTGGAGTCGCTATAAAAAACTTTATAATATATATAGGTCTTTTTAAATACAGTCAGACCTCATAAATGCAACCTCCATAAATACAATACTCCCTAAATGCACGTTTTTCTCTATTCCGTAAGATGTTATTAGTGCTAAATGCACGTTCTATATTCTGTAAATGCACGTTCTCTTGAATAACATTTTATATTATACTAATCTCCCTAAATGCACGTAGCCAATCAAATTTTAGTATTTAAAATAGGTTATACAGTTTTGGTAGAAATTACACAAACTTGGTAATTAAATTTTTAAAGCTGCAATTTAATTGGTTCACTCTAAATGCAAACCTCCCTAAATTGCACATTGTAGACTTGTCTCTACGAGTTGCATTTATAGAGGGTTGACTGTAGTACAAGTATTTAAAGGTTTACTACTATATAAAGAAGGATTTGATCTATGCAACACAAATTTTTGGTTAAAATTAATCACAATTTAATTTTTTTTTTTTAAATTCAGCAATCCTGCCTTCTGTTTGTAGACTTTATTATACAACTGTGTTTGTGTACATTACATTTTACTCTAACAGAAAGCTTACCTGATTTCATTTATATGCGACCTGCCTAGCAAAATTCTGCCTTAATTCAGATTCTCAATGTACTGAAAATATATTCCCTCTTATTACTGACTAGCACATGCTTGCTCAAAATTGCCTTTTTTTAAACTTTTCTCTTCTAACCTTTCTAGTAGAAAAAGCCTACTAAAAAAAACTATAACAAGTAAAGAGAAATATATAAAGGAGAGAATAAAATGAGAAAATATCAACTACTACCTAAATGACAAACCAAGTTCGACAAAAAAAATAAAAATGAAAAAAAGAAAAGAAAAGCAAAAAAAAAGAAAAATATAATAACACTATTAATGCTTGTGCAAAAACTATAAAAATTATAGTATTGTACAAAGAAACGCCTTATACTATATACTATATACATCAAAAGAAAAGAAAAAAAATCTATATGCCTAAAAGAATGTTCTAAAAAGAAATTTCATTATGTCATCCCTTTTGACCTTTGACATGTCCTTTTTGTTTATTATGTATGCAAAAATAAGCCTTATTTGTAATGTCGATTCTAATTCGGAAGGTACTTTTTCAATTTGAAAGAAGTAAACACATCACCAAAATTTGCACAAGGATTACTATCGATTTTTATCATTATTGGATAGTAATCGATTTAAATCCCCCCTGATGAGGACTATCGATTAAGATAGTAATCGATAATAATCAGTAATAATCGATAGATATCAGATTAAAAATCAGGAATAACAATACTATTATAATGTATACTTATTTTTAAACATTTTACAGATTTTCGCATGTTTTCGCATATTTTCACAAGGTTTTGCAATTTAATATAAAATTTTATATTTTTTATTTATTATTATTATTATACATTATATTTAATTAAAAATATATTTTAATCAATATTATATATTTTATTATATATTATTATACATTTTTTACGAAAAAATGAAAAAAATGACAAAAAAATAAAAACAAAAAAACTAAACTCAAAAAAATAATAAAAAAAACAAACCGAAAAAATAGTAATATTTTGAACCCTTTCGCACTTCATCGCATAATGCTAGCTCTATATACTTATTTTTCTCACCCTGCAGTTAGCTATTATTTCTTTTCTTCTTTGTTTTAACTATAATATTCGCTTATATTTGCTAATATTCGTTCATATTCGCTACTT